>JBBPBP010000381.1:0-26287 GCA_037974735.1 Cicer chorassanicum
GAAAATGACCTAAATGTTCAACTAATGACACAAATGTACTTATTAGATGCACAAGATTGGTTAAAAACCCTAATTGGACGAGAATAAGCCTAGGGAGGACGAAAATGACCTAAATGTTCAACCAATGACACAAAATCACTTATTGGATGCACAAGGTTGGTTAAAAACCCTAAATGGACGAGAATAAGCCTTGGGAGGACGAAAATGACCTAAATATTCAACCAATGACACAAAATCACTTATTGGATGCACAAGATTGGTTAAAAACCGTAATTGGACGAGAATAAGCCTCGGGAGGACGAAAATGACTTAAATGTTCAACCAATGACACAAATGTACTTATTGGATGCACATGATTGGTTAAAAACCCATATTGGACGAGAATAAGCCTAGGGAGGACGAAAATGACCTAAATGTTCAACCAATGACACAAATGTACTTATTGGATGCACAAGATTGGTTAAAAACCCTAATTGGACGAGAATAAGCCTTGGGATGACGAAAATGACCTAAATGTTCAACCAATGAAACAAATGTACTTATTGGATGCACAAGATTGGTTAAAAACCCGAATCGGAAGAGAATAAGCCTAGGGAGGACGAAAATGACCTAAATGTTCAACCAATGACACAAAATCACTTATTCGATGCACAAGATTGGATAAAAACCCTAATTGGACGAGAATAAGCCTAGGGAGGACGAAAATGACCTAAATGTTCAACCAATGACACAAATGTACTTATTGGATGCACAAGATTGGTTAAAAACCCTAATTGGATGAGAATAAGCCAAGGGGGAACGCAAATTACCTAAATGTTCAACCAAAGACACAAAATCACTTATTGGATGCACAAGATTGGTTAAAACCATTAATTGTACGAGAATAAGCCTTGGGAGGACGAAAATGACCTAAATGTTCAACCAATGACACAAATGTACTTATTGGATGCACAAGATTGGTTAAAAACCCTAATTGGACGAGAATAAGCCTAGGGAGGACGAAAATGACCTAAATGTTCAACCAATGACACAAATGTACTTATTGGATGCACAAGATTGGTTAAAAACCCTAATTGGACGAGAATAAGCCTTGGGAGGACGAAAATGACCTAAATGTTCGACAAATGGCACAAAATCACTTATTGGATGCACAAGATTGGTTAAAAACCCTAATTGGACGAGAATAAGCCTAGGGAGGACGAAAATGACCTAAATGTTCAACCAATGACACAAATGTACTTATTGGATGCACAAGATTGGTTAAAAACCCTAATTGGACGAGAATAAGCCTAGGGAGGACGAAAATGACCTAAACGTTCAACCAATGACACAAAATCACTTATTGGATGCACAAGATTGGTTAAAAACCCTGATTGGACGAGAATAAGCCTCGGGAGGATGAAAATATCCTAAATGTTCAACCAATGACACAAATGTACTTATTGGATGCACAAGATTGGTTAAAAACCCTAATTGGCAAAGAATAAGCCTTGGGAGAACGAAAATGTCCTAAATGTTCAACCAATGACACAAAATCACTTATTGGATGCACAAGATTGGTTAAAAACCCTAATTGGACGAGAATAAGCCTAGGGAGGACGAAAATGACCTAAATGTTCAACCAATGACACAAATGTACTTATTGGATGCACAAGATTGGTTAAAAACCCTAATTGGACGAGAATAAGCCTAGGGAGGACGAAAACGACCTAAATGTTCAACCAATGACACAAATGTAATTATTGGAATCACAAGATTGGTTAAAAACCCTAATTGGAAGAGAATAAGACTAGGGAGGACGATAATGACCTAAATTAACAACCAATGACACAAAATCACTTATTGGATGCACAAGATTGGTTAAAAACCGTAATTGGACGAAAATAAGCCTCGGGAGGACGAAAATGACCTAAATGTTCAACCAATGACACAAAATCACTTATTGGATGCATAAGATTGGTTAAAAACCCTAATTGGACGAGAATAAGCCTCGGGAGGATGAAAATGTCCTAAATGTTCAACCAATGACACAAATGTACTTATTGGATGCACAAGATTGGTTAAAAACCCTAATTGGCAAAGAATAAGCCTTGGGAGAACGAAAATGACCTAAATGTTCAACCAATGACACAAAATCACTTATTGGATGCACAAGATTGGTTAATAACCCTAATTGGACGAGAATAAGCCTTGGGAGGACGAAAATGACCTAAATGTTCAACCAATGACACAAAATCATTTATTGGATGCACAAGATTGGTTAAAAACCCTAATTGGCAAAGAATAAGCCTTGGGAGAACGAAAATGACCAAAATGTTCAACCAATGAAACAAAATCACTGATTGGATGCACAAGATTGGTTAAAAACCCTAAATGGACGAGAAAAAGCCTTGGGAGGACGAAAATGACCTAAATGTTCAACCAATGACACAAAATCACTTATTGGATGCACAAGATTGGTTAAAAACCCTAATTGGACGAGAATAAGCCTAGGGAGGACGAAAATGACCTAAATGTTCAACCAATGACACAAATGTACTTATTGGATGCACAAGATTGGTTAAAAACCCTAATTGGACGAGAATAAGCCTAGGGAGGACGAAAATGACCTAAATGTTCAACCAATGACACAAATGTAATTATTGGAATCACAAGATTGGTTAAAAACCCTAATTGGAAGAGAATAAGACTAGGGAGGACGATAATGACCTAAATTAACAACCAATGACACAAAATCACTTATTGGATGCACAAGATTGGTTAAAAACCGTAATTGGACGAAAATAAGCCTCGGGAGGACGAAAATGACCTAAATGTTCAACCAATGACACAAAATCACTTATTGGATGCATAAGATTGGTTAAAAACTCTAATTGGACGAGAATAAGCCTCGGGAGGATGAAAATGTCCTAAATGTTCAACCAATGACACAAATGTACTTATTGGATGCACAAGATTGGTTAAAAACCCTAATTGGCAAAGAATAAGCCTTGGGAGAACCAAAATGACCTAAATGTTCAACCAATGACACAAAATCACTTATTGGATGCACAAGATTGGTTAAAAACCCTAAATGGACGAGAATAAGCCTTGGGAGGACGAAAATGACCTAAATGTTCAACCAATGACACAAAATCACTTATTGGATGCACAAGATTAGTTAAAAACCCTAATTGGACGAGAATAAGCCTAGGGAGGACGAAAATGACCTAAATGTTCAACCAATGACACCAATGTACTTATTGGATGCACAAGATTGGTTAAAAACCCTAATTGGACGAGAAGAAGCCTTGGGAGGACGAAAATGACATAAATGTTCAACCAATGAAACAAATGTACTTATTGGATGCACAAGATTGGTTAAAAACCCTAATTGGACGAGAATAAGCCTTGGGAGGACGAAAATGACCTAAATGTTCAACCAATGACACAAAATCACTTATTGGATGCACAAGATTGGTTAAAAACCCTAATTGGACGAGAATAAGACTTGGGAGGACGAAAATGACCTAAATGTTCAACCAATGACACAAAATCACTTATTGGTTGCACAAGATTGGTTAAAAACCCTAATTGGACGAGAATAAGCCTAGGGAGGACGAAAATGACCTAAATGTTCAACCAATGACACAAATGTACTTATTGGATGCACAAGATTGGTTAAAAACCCTAATTGGACGAGAATAAGCCTAGGGAGGACGAAAATGATATAAATGTTCAACCAATGACACAAATGTACTTATTGGATGCACAAGATTGATTAAAAACCCTAATTGGACGAGAATAAGTCTAGGGAGGACGAAAATGACCTAAATGTTCAACCAATGACACAAATGTACTTATTGGATGCACAAGATTGGTTAAAAACCCTAATTGGACGAGAATAAGCCTAGGGAGGACGAAAATGACCTAAATGTACAACCAATGACACAAATGTACTTATTGGATGCACAAGATTGGTTAAAAACCCTAATTGGACGAGAATAAGCCTAGGGAGGACGAAAATGACCTAAATGTTCAACCAATGACACAAATGTACTTATTGGATGCACAAGATTGGTTAAAAACCCTAATTGGACGAGAATAAGCCTTGGGAGGACGAAAAATGACCTAAATGTTCAACGAATGTCACAAAATCACTTATTGGATGCATAAGATTGGTTAAAAACCCTAATTGGACGAGAATAAGCCTTGGGAGGACGAAAATGACCTAAATGTTCAACCAATGACACAAATGTACTTATTGGATGCACAAGATTGGTTAAAAACCCTAATTTGACGAGAATAAGACTAGGGAGGACAAAAATGACCTAAATGTTTAACCAATTACACAAATGTACTTATTGGATGCACAAGATTGGTTAAAAACCCTAATTGGACGAGAATAAGCCTAGGGAGGACGAAAATGACCTAAATGTTCAACCAATGACACAAATGTACTTATTGGATGCACAAGATTGGTTAAAAACCCTAATTGGACGAGAATAAGCCTAGGGAGGACGAAAACAACCTAAATGTTCAACCAATTACTCAAAATCACTTATTGGATGCACAAGATTGGTTAAAAACCCTAATTGGACGAGAATAAGCCTTGGGAGGACGAAAATGACCTAATTGTTCAAACAATGACACAAATGTACTTATTGGATGCAAAAGATTGGTTAAAAACCCTAATTGGACGAGAATAAGCCTAGGGAGGACGAAAATGACCTAAATGTTCAACCAATGACACAAATGTACTTATTGGATGCACAAGATTGGTTAAAAACCCTAATTGGACGAGAATAAGCCTTGGGAGGACGAAAATGACCTAAATGTTCAAACAATGACACAAATTCACTTATTGGATGCACAAGATTGGTTAAAAACCCTAATTGGACGAGAATAAGCCTAGGGAGGACGAAAATGACCTAAATGTTCAACCAATGACACAAATGTACTTATTGGATGCACAAGATTGGTTAAAAACCCTAATTGGACGAGAATAAGCCTTGGGAGGACGAAAATGACCTAAATGTTCAACCAATGACACAAATGTACTTATTGGATACACAAGATTGGTTAAAAACCCTAATTGGACGAGAATAAGCTTTTGGAGGACATAAATGACCTAAATGTTCAACCAATGACACAAATGTACTTATTGGATGCACAAGATTGGTTAAAAACCCTAATTGGACGAGAATAAGACTAGGGAGGACGAAAATGACCTAAATGTTCAACCAATGACACAAAATCACTTATTGGATGCACAAGATTGGTTAAAAACCCTAATTGGACGAGAGTAAGCTCGGGGGGACGAAAATGACCTAAATGTTCAACCAATTACACAAATGTACTTATTGGATGCACAAGATTGGATAAAAACCCTAATTGGACGAGAATAAGCCTAGGGAGGACGAAAATGACCTAAATGTTCAACCAATGACACGAAATCACTTATTCGACGCACAAGATTGGATAAAAACCCTAATTGGACGAGAATAAACCTCGAGAGGACGAAAATGACCTAAATGTTTAACCAATGACACAAAATCACTTATTGGATGCACAAGATTGGTTAAAAACCCTAATTGGACGAGAATAAGCCTCGTGAGGATGAAAATGTCCTAAATGTTCAACCAATGACACAAATGTAATTTATTGGATGCACAAGATTGGTTAAAAACCCTAATTGGCAAAGAATAAGCCTTGGGAGAACTAAAACGACATAAATGTTCAACCAATGACACAAAATCACTTATTCGATGCACAAGATTGGTTAAAAACCCTAAATGGACGAGAATAAGCCTTGGGAGGACGAAAATGACCTAAATGTTCAACCAATGACACAAATGTACTAATTGGATGCACAAGATTGGTTAAAAACCCTAATTGGACGAGAATAAGCCTAGGGAGGACGAAAATGACCTAAATGTTCAACCAATGACACAAAATTACTTATTGGATGCACAAGATTGGTTAAAAACCCTAATTGGACGAGAATAAGCCTTGGGAGGACGAAAATGACCTAAATGTTCAACCAATGACACAAAATCACTTATTGGATGCACAAGATTGGTTAAAAACCCTAATTGGACGAGAATAAGCCTATCGAGGACGAAAATGACCTAAATGTTCAACCAATGACACAAATGTACTTATTGGATGCACAAGATTGGTTAAAAACCCTAATTGGACGAGAATAAGCCTAGGGAGGACGAAAATGACCTAAATGTTCAACCAATGACACAAATGTACTTATTGGATGCACAAGATTGGTTAAAAACCCTAATGGGACGAGAATAAGCCTTGGGAGGAAGAAAATGACCTAAATGTTCAACCAATGACACAAAATCACTTATTGGATGCACAAGATTGGTTAAAAACCCTAATTGGACGAGAATAAGCCTTGGGAGGACGAAAATGACCTAAACGTTCAACCAATGACACAAATGTACTTATTTGATGCACTAGATTGGTTAAAAACCCTAATTGGACGAGAATAAGCCTTGGGAGGACGAAAATGACCTAAATGTTCAACCAATGACACAAATGTACTTATTGGATGCACAAGATTGGTTAAAAACCCTAATTGGACGAGAATAAGCCTAGGGAGGACGAAAATGACCTAAATGTTCAACCAATGACACAAATGTACTTATTAGATGCACAAGATTGGTTAAAAACCCTAATTGGACGAGAATAAGCATTGGGAGGACGAAAATGACCTCAATGTTCAATCAATGACACAAAATCACTTATTGGATGCACATGATTGGTTAAAAACCCTAATTGGACGAGAATAAGCCTTGGGAGAACGAAAATGACCTAAATGTTCAACCAATGACACAAAATCACTTATTGGATGCACAAGATTGGTTAAAAACCCTAATTGGACGAGAATAAGCCTAGGGAGGACGAAAATGACCTAAATGTTCAACCAATGACACAAATGTACTTATTGGATGCACAAGATTGGTTAAAAACCCTAATTGTAAGCGAATAAGACTTGGGAGGACAAAAATTACCGAAATTTTCAATCAATGACACAAAATCACTTATTGGATGCACCAGATTGGTTAAAAACCCTAATTGGACGAGAATAAGCCTAGGGAGGACGAAAATGGCCTAAATGTTCAACCAATGACACCAAATCACTTATTGGATGCACAAGATTGGTTAAAAACCCTAATTGAACGAGAATAAGCCTAGGAAGGACGAAAATGACCTAAATGTTCAACCAATGACACAAAATCACTTATTGGATGCACAAGATTGGTTAAAAACCCTAATTGGACGAGAATAAGCCTAGGGAGGACGAAAATGACCTAAATGTTCAACCAATGACACATATGTAATTATTGGATGCACAAGATTGGTTAAAAACCCTAATTGGACGAGAATAAGACTAGGGAAGACGAAAATGACCTAAATGTTCAACCAATGACACAAAATCACTTATTGGATGCACAAGATAGGTTAAAAACCCGAATTGGACGAGAATAAGACTAGGGAGAACGAAAATGACCTAAATGTTCAACCAATGACACAAAATCACTTATTCGATGCACAAGATTGGATAAAAACCCTAATTGGACGAGAATAAGCCTAGGGAAAACGAAAATGACCTAAATATTCAACCAATGACACAAATGTACTTATTGGATGCACAAGATTGGTTAAAAACCCTAATTGGACGAGAATAAGACTAGGGAGGACGAAAATGACCTAAATGTTCAACCAATGACACAAAATCACTTATTGGATGCACAAGATTTGTTAAAAACCCTAATTGGACGAGAATAAGCCTAGGGAGGACGAAAATGACCTAAATGTTCAACCAATGACACAAAATCATTTATTGGATGCACAAGATTGGTTAAAAACCCTAATTGGACGAGAATAAGCCTAGGAAGCACGAAAATGACCTAAATGTTCAACCAACAACACAAAATTACTTATTGGATGCACAAGATTGGTTAAAAACCCTAATTGGACGAGAATAAGCCTAGGGAGGACGAAAATGACCTAAATGTTCAACCAATGACACAAATGTACTTATTGGATGCACAAGATTGGTTAAAAACCCTAATTGGACGAGAATAAGCCTAGGGAGGACGAAAATGACCTAAATGTTCAACAAATGACACAAGATCACTTATTGGATGCACAAGATTGGTTAAAAACCCTAATTGGACGAGAATAAGCCTTGGGAGGACGAAAATGACCTAAAGTTCAACCAATGACACAAAAGTACTTATTGGATGCACAAGATTGGTTAAAAACCCTAATTGGACGAGAATAAGCCTTGGGAGGACGAAAATGACCTAAATGTTCAACCAATGACACAAAATCACTTATAAGAAAGCACAAGATTGGTTAAAAACCCAAATTGGACAAGAATTAGCCTAGGGAGGACGAAAATGACCTAAATGTTCAACCAATGACACCAAATCACTTATTGGATGCACAAGATTGTTTAAAAACCCTAATTGGACGAGAATAAGCCTAGGGAGGACGAAAATGACCTAAATGTTCAACCAATGACACAAATGTACTTATTGGATGCACAAGATTGGTTAAAAACCCTAATTGGACGAGAATAAGCCTAGGGAGGACGAAAATGACCTAAATGTTCAACCAATGACACAAATGTACTTATTGGATGCACAAGATTGGTTAAAAACCCTAATTGGACGAGAATAAGCCTCGGGAAGACGAAAATGACCTAAATGTTCAACCAATGACAAAAATGTACTTATTGGATGCACAAGATTGGTTAAAAACCCGAATTGGAAGAGAATAAGCCTAGGGAGGACGAAAATGACCTAAATGTTCAACCAATGACACAAAATCACTTATGCACAAGATTGGATAAAAACCCTAATTGGACGAGAATAAGCCTAGGGAGGACGAAAATGACCTAAATGTTCAACCAATGACACAAATGTACTTATTGGATGCACAAGATTGGTTAAAAACCCTAATTGGACGAGAATAAGCCTAGGGAGGACGAAAATGACCTAAATGTTCAACCAATGACACAAATGTACTTATTGGATGCACAAGATTGGTTAAAAACCCTAATTGGATGAAAATAAGCCTAGGGAGGACGAAAATGACCTAAATGTTCAACCAATGACACAAATGTATTTATTGGATGCACAAGATTGGTTAAAAACCCTAATTGGACGAGAATAAGACTAGGGAGGACGAAAATGACCTAAATGTTCAACCAACGACACAAATGTACTTATTGGATGCACAAGATTGGTTAAAAACCCTAATTGGACGAGAATAAGCCTAGGGAGGACGAAAATGACCTAAATGATCAACCAATGACACAAATGTACTTATTGGATGCACAAGATTGGTTAAAAACCCTAATTGGACGAGAATAAGACTAGGGAGGACGAAAATGGCTTAAATGTTCAACCAATGACACAAATATACTTATTGGATGCACAAGATTGTTTAAAAACCCTAATTGTACGAGAATAAGACTAGGGAGGACGAAAATGACCTAAATGTTCAACCAATGACACAAAATCACTTATTCGATGCACAAGATTGGATAAAAACCCTAATTGGACGAGAATAAGCCTTGGGAGGACGAAAATGACCTAAATGTTCAACCAATGACACAAAATCACTTATTGGATGCACAAGATTGGTTAAAAACCCTAATAGGACGAGAATAAGCCTTGGGAGGACGAAAATGACCTAAATGTTCAACCAATGACACAAGTGTACTTATTGGATGCACAAGATTGGTTAAATACCCTAATTGGACGAGAATAAACTTAGGGAGGACGAAAATGACCTAAATGTTCAGCCAATGACACAAAATCACTTATTGGTTGCACAAGATTGGTTAAAAACCCTATTGGACGAGAATAAGCCTAGGGAGGACGAAAATGACCTAAATGTTCAACCAATGACACAAATGTACTTATTGGATGCACAAGATTGGTTAAAAACCCTAATTGGACGAGAATAAGCCTAGGGAGGACGAAAATGACCTAAATGTTCAACCAATTACACAAAATCACTTATTGGATGCACAAGATTGGTTAAAAACCATAATTGGACGAGAATGAGCCTAGGGAGGACGAAAATGACATAAATGTTCAACCAATGACACAAAATCACTTATTTGATGCACAAGATTGGTTAAAAACCCTAATTGGACGACAATAAGCCTTGGGAGGACGAAAATGACTTAAATGTTCAACCAATGACACAAAATCACTTATTGGATGCACTAGATTGGTTAAAAACCCTAATAGGACGAGAATAAGCCTTGGTAGGACGAAAATGACCTAAATGTTCAACCAATGACACAAGTGTACTTATTGGATGCACAAGATTGGTTAAAAACCCTAATTGGACGAGAATAAGCTTAGGGAGGACGAAAATGACCTAAATGTTCAACCAATGACACAAAATCACTTATTGGATGCACAAGATTGGTTAAAAACCTTATTGGACGAGAATAAGCCTAGGGAGGACGAAAATGACCTAAATGTTCAACCAATGACACAAATGTACTTATTGGATGCACAAGATTGGTTAAAAACCCTAATTGGACGAGAATAAGCCTAGGGAGGACGAAAATGACCTAAATGTTCAACCAATGACACAAAAGTACTTATTGGATGCACAAGATTGGGTAAAAACCCTAATTGGACGAGAATAAGCCTAGGGAGGACGAAAATGACCTAAATGTTCAACCAATGACACAAATGTACTTATTGGATGCACAAGATTGGTTAAAAACCCTAATTGGACGAGAATAAGCCTAGGGAGGACGAAAATGACCTAAATGTAAAACCAATAACACAAAATCACTTATTGTATGCACCAGATTGGTTAAAATCCCTAATTGGACGAGACTAAGCCTTGGGAGGACGAAAATTACCTAAATGTTCAACCAATGACACAAAATCACTTATTGGATGCACAAGATTGGTTAAAAACCCTAACTGGACGAGAATAAGCTTTGGGAGGACGAAAATGACCTAAATGTTCAACCAATGACACAAAATCACTTATTGGATGCACAAGATTGGTTAAAAACCCTAATTGGACGACAATAAGCCTTGGGAGGACGTAAATGACCTAAATGTTCAACCAATGACACAAAATCACTTATTGGATGCACAAGATTGGTTAAAAACCCTAATTGGACGAGAATAAGCCTTGGGAGGACGAAAATGACCTAAATGTTCAACCAATGACACAAAATCACTTATTGGATGCACAATATTGGTTAAAAACCCTAATTGGTCGAGAATAAGCCTTGAGAGGACGAAAATGACCTAAATGTTCAACCAATGACACAAATGTACTTATTGGATGCACAAGATTGGTTAAAAACCCTAATTGGACGAGAATAAGCCTAGGGAGGACGAAAATGACCTAAATGTTCAACCAATGACACAAATGTACTTATTGGATGCACAAGATTGGTTAAAAACCCTAATTGGACGAGAATAAGCCTATGGAGGATGAAAATGACCTAAATGTTCAACCAATGACACAAATTTACTTATTGGATGCACAAGATTGGTTAAAAACGCTAATTGGACGAGAATAAGCCTTGGGAGGACGAAAATGACCTAAATGTTCAACCAATGACACAAATGTACTTATTGGATGCACAAGATTGGTTAAAAACCCTAATTGGACGAGAATAAGCCTAGGGAGGACGAAAATGACCTAAATGTTCAATTAGTGACACAAATGTACTTATTGGATGCACAAGATTGGTTAAAAACCCTAATTGGACGAGAATAAGCCTTGGGAGGACGAAAATGACCTAAATGTTCAACCAATGACACAAATGTACTTATTGGATGCACAAGATTGGTTAAAAACCCTAATACGATGAGAATAAGCCTTGGGAGGACGAAAATGACCTAAATGTTCAACCAACGACACAAAATCACTTATTGGATGCACAAGATTGGTTAAAAACCCTAATTGGACGAGAATAAGCCTTGGGAGGACGAAAATGACCTAAATGTTCAACCATTGACACAAATGTACTTATTGGATGCACAAGATTGGTTAAAAACCCTAATTGGACGAGAATAAGCCTTGGGAGGACGAAAATGACCTAAATGTTCAACCAATGAAACAAAATCACTTATTGGATGCACAAGATTGGTTAAAAACCCTAATTGGACGAGAATATGCCTTGGGAGGACGAAAATGACCTAAATGTTCAACCAATGACACAAATGTACTTATTGGATGCAAAAGATTGGTTAAAACCCCTAATTGGACGAGAATAAGCCTTGGGAGGACGAAAATGGGCTAAATGTTCAACCAATGACACAAATGAACTTATTGGATGCACAAGATTGGTTAAAAACCCTAATTGGACGAGAATAAGCCTTGGGAGGACGAAAATGACCTAAATGTTCAACCAATGAAACAAAATCACTTATTGGATGCACAAGATTGGTTAAAAACCCTAATTGGACGAGAATAAGCCTAGGGAAGACGAAAATGACCTAAATGTTCAACCAATGACACAAAATCACTTATTGGATGCACAAGATTGGTTAAAAACCCTAATTTGATGAGAATAAGCCTAGGGAGAACGAAAATTACCTAAATGTTCAACCAATGACACAAAATCATTTATTGGATGCACAAGATTGGTTAAAACCATTAATTGTACGAGAATAAGCCTTGGGAGGACGAAAATGACCTAAATGTTCAACTAATGACACAAATGTACTTATTGGATGCACAAGATTGGTTAAAAACCCTAATTGGACGAGAATAAGCCTTGGGAGGACGAAAATGACCTAAATGTTCAACCAATGAAACAAAATCACTTATTGGATGCACAAGATTGGTTAAAAACCCTAATTGGACGAGAATAAGCATAAGGAGAACGAAAATGACCTAAATGTTCAATCAATGACATAAAATCACTTATTGGATGCACAAGATTGATAAAAACCCTAATTGGACGAGAATAAGCCTAGGGAGGACGAAAATGACCTAAATGTTCAACCAATGACACAAATGTACTTATTGGATGCACAAGATTGGTTAAAAACCCTAATTGGACGAGAATAAGCCTAGGGAGGACGAAAATGACCTAAATGTTCAACCAATGACACAAAATCACTTATTTGATGCACAAGATTGGTTAAAAGTCGTAAATGGACGAGAATAAGCCTTGGGAGGACGAAAATGACCTAAATGTTCAACCAATGGCACAAAATCCCTTATTGGATGCACAAGATTGGTTAAAAACTCTAATTGGACGAGAATAAGCCTTGGGAGGACGAAAATGACCTAAATGTTCAACCAATGACACAAAATCACTTATTGGATGCACAAGATTGGTTAAAAATCCTAATTGGACGAGAATAAGCCTTGGGAGGATGAAAATTACCTAAATGTTCAACCAATGAAACAAATGTACTTATTGGATGCACAAGATTGGTTAAAAACCCTAATTGGACGAGAATAAGCCTTGGGAGGACGAAAATGACCTAAATGTTCAACCAATGACACAAATGTACTTATTGGATGCACAAGATTGGTTAAAAACCCTAATTGGACGAGAATAAGCCTTGGGAGGACGAAAATGATCTAAATGTTCAACCAACGACACAAACTCACTTATTGGATGCACAAGATTGGTTAAAAACTCTAGTTGGACGAGAATAAGCCTTGGGAGGACGAAAATGACCTAAATGTTCAACCAATGACACAAATGTACTTATTGGATGCACAAGATTGGTTAAAAACCCTAATTGGACGAGAATAAGCCTTGGGAGGACGAAAATGACCTAAATGTTCAACCAATAGAACAAAATCCCTTATTGGAAGCACAAGATTGGTTAAAAACCCTAATTGGACGAGAATAAGCCTAGGGAGGACGAAAATGACCTAAATGTTCAACCAATGACACAAATGTACTTATTGGATGCACAAGATTGGTTAAAAACCCTAATTGGACGAGAATAAGCCTAGGGAGGACGAAAATGACCTAAATCTTGAACCAATGACACAAATGTACTTATTGGATGCACAAGATTGGTTAAAAACCCTAATTGGACGAGAATAAGCCTAGGGAGGACGAAAATGACCTAAATGTTCAACCAATGACACAAATGTACTTATTGGATGCACAAGATATGTTAAAAACCCTAATTGGACGAGAATAAGACTAGGGAGGACGAAAATGACCTAAATGTTCAACCAATGACACAAATGTAATTATTGGATGCACAAGATTGGTTAAAAACCCTAATTGGAGGAGAATAAGACTAGGGAGGACGAAAATGACCTAAATGTTCAACCAATGACACAAAATCACTTATTGGATGCACAAGATTGGTTAAAAACCCTAATTGGACACGAATAAGCCTCGGGAGGACGAAAATGACTTAAATGTTCAACCAATGACACAAATGTACTTATTGGATGCACAAGATTGGTTAAAAACCCGAATTGGAAGAGAATAAGCCTAGGGAGGACGAAACTGACCTAAATGTTCAACCAATGACACAAAATCACTTATTCGATGCACAAGATTGGATAAAAACCCTAATTGGACGAGAATAAGCCTAGGGAGGACGAAAATGACCTAAATGTTCAACCAATGACACAAATGTACTTATTGGATGCACAAGATTGGTTAAAAACCCTAATTGGACGAGAATAAGCCTAGGGAGGACGAAAATGACCTAAATGTTCAACCAATGACACAAATGTACTTATTGGATGCACAAGATTGGTTAAAATCCTTAATTGGACGAGAATAAGCCTTGGGAGGACGAAAATGACCTAAATGTTCAACCAATGACACAAAATCACTTATTGGATGCACAAGATGGGTTAAAAACCCTAATTGGACGAGAATAAGCATTGGGAGGACGAAAATGACCTAAATGTTCAACCAATGACACAAATGTACTTATTGGATGCACAAGATTGGTTAAAAACCCTAATTGGACGAGAATAAGCCTTGGGAAGACGAAAATGACCTAAATGTTCAACCAATGACAAAAATGTACTTATTAGATGCACAAGATTGGTTAAAAGCCCTAATTGGACAAGTAGCCTTGGGAGGACGAAAATGACCTAAATGTTTAACCAATGGCACAAAATCACTTATTGGATGCACAAAATTGGTTAAAAATCCTAATTGGACGTGAATAAGCCTTGGGATGACGAAAATGACCTAAATATTCAACCAATAACACAAATGTACTTATTGGATGCACAAGATTGGCTAAAAACCCTAATTGGACGAGAATAAGCCTTGGGAAGACGAATATGACCTAAATGTTCAACCGATGACACAAATGTACTTATTGGATGCACAAGATTGGTTAAAAACCCTAATTGGACGAGAATAAGCCTAGGGAGGACGAAAATGACCTAAATGTTCAACCAATGACACAAAATCACTTATTGGATGCACAAGATTGGTTAAAAACCCTAATTGGACGAGAATAAACGTTGGGAGGACGAAAATGATCTAAATGTGAAACCAATGCCACAAATGTACTTATTGGGTGCACAAGATTGGTTAAAAACCGTAATTGGACGAGAATAAGCCTTCGGAGTACGAAAATGACCTAAATGTTCAACAATGACTCAAAATCAATTATTGGATGCACAAGATTGGTTAAAAACCCTATTTGGACGAGAATAAGCCTAGGGAGGACGAAAATGACCTAAATGTTCAACCAATGACACAAATGTACTTATTGGATGCACAAGATTGGTTAAAAACCCTAATTGGACGAGAATAAGCCTAGGGAGGACGAAAATGACCTAAATGTTCAACCAATGACACAAATGTACTTATTGGATGCACAAGATTGGTTAAAAACTCTAATTGGACGAGAATAAGACTAGGGAGGACGAAAATGACCTAAATGTTCAACCAATGACACAAATGTACTTATTGGATGCACAAGATTGGTTAAAATCCCTAATTGGACGAGAATAAGCCTTGGGAGGACGAAAATGACCTAAATTTTCAACAAATGACACAAAATCACTTATTGGACGCACAAGATTGGTTAAAAATCCTAATTGGACGAGAATAAGCATTGGGAGGACGAAAATGACCTAAATGTTCAACCAATGACACAAATGTACTTATTGGATGCACAAGATTGGTTAAAAACCCTAATTGGACGAGAATAAGCCTAGGGAGGACGAAAATGACCTAAATGTTCAACCAATGACACAAAATCATTTATTGGATGCACAAGATTGGTTAAAAACCCTAATTGGACGAGAATAAGCCTTGGGAGGACAAAAATGACCTAAATGTTCAACCAAGGACACAAATGTACTTATTGGATGCACAAGATTGGTTTAAAACACTAATAGGACGAAAATAAGCCTAGGAAGGATGAAAATGACCTAAATGTTCAACCAACGACACAAAATCACTTATTGGATGCACAAGATTGGTTAAAAACCCTAATTGGACGAGAATAAGCCTAGGGAGGACGAAAATGACCTAAATGTTCAACCAGTGACACAAATGTACTTATTGGATGCACAAGATTGGTTAAAAACCCTAATTGGACGAGAATAAGCCTAGGGAGGACGAAAATGACCTAAATGTTCAACCAATGACACAAATGTACTTATTGGATGCACAAGATTGGTTAAAAACCCTAATTGGACGAGAATAAGCCTAGGGAGGACGAAAATGACCTAAATGTTCAACCAATGACACAAATTTACTTATGGGATGCACAAGATTGGTTAAAAACCCTAATTGGACGAGAATAAGCCTTGGGAGGACGAAAATGACCTAAATGTTCAACCAATGACACAAATGTACTTATTGGATGCACAAGATTGGTTAAAAACCCTAATTGGACGAGAATAAGCCTTGGGGGGACAAAAATGACCTAAATGTTCAACCAATGACACAAAATCATTTATTGGATGCAAAAGATTGGTTAAAAACCCTAATTGGACGAGAATAAGCCTTGGGAGGACAAAAATGACCTAAATGTTCAACCAATGACACAAATGTACTTATTGGATGCACAAGATTGGTTAAAAACCCTAATTGGACGAGAATAAGCCTTGGGAGGACGAAAATGACCTAAATGTTCAACCAATGTCACAAATTTACTTATTGGATGCACAAGATTGGTTAAAAACCCTAATTGGACAAGAATAAGACTTGGGAGGACGAAAATGATCTAAATGTTCAAACAACGACACAAATGTACTTATTGGATGCACAACATTGGTTAAAAACCATAATTGGACAAGAATAAGCCTAGGGAGGACGAAAATGACCTAAATGTTCAACCAATGACACAAATGTACTTATTGGATGCACAAGATTGGTTAAAAACCCTAATTGGACGAGAATAAGCCTAGGGAGGACGAAAATGACCTAAATGTTCAACCAATGACACAAATGTACTTATTGGATGCACAAGACTGGTTAAAAACCCTAATTCGATGAGGATAAGCCTTCGGAGGACGAAAATGACCTAAATGTTCAACCAATGACACAAAATCACTTATTGGATGCACAAGATTGGTTAAAAACCCTAATTGGACGAGAATAAGCATTGGGAGGACGAAAATGACCTAAATGTTCAACCAATGACACAAATGTACTTATTGGATGCACAAGATTGGATAAAAACCCTAAATGGACGAGAATAAGCCTAGGGAGGACGAAAATGACCTAAATGTTCAACCAATGACACAAATGTACTTATTGGATGCACAAGATTGGTTAAAAACCCTAATTGGACGAGAATAAGCCTAGGGAGGACGAAAATAACCTAAATGTTCAACCAATGACACAAATGTACTTATTGGATCCACGAGATTGGTTAAAACACCCTAATTGGACGAGAATAATCCTAGGGAGGACGAAAATGACCTAAATGTTCAACCAATGACACAAAATCACTTATTGGATGCACAAGATTGGTTAAAAACCCTAATTGGACGAGAATAAGCCTTGGGAGGACGAAAATGACCTAAATGTTCAACCAATGACACAAAATCACTTATAGGATGCACAAGATTGGTTAAAAACCCTAATTGGACGAGAATAAGCCTTGGGAGGACGGAAATGACCTAAAAGTTCAACCAATGACACAAAATTACTTATTGGAGGCACAAGATTGGTTAAAAACCCTAATTGGACGAGAATAAGCCTTGGGAGGACGAAAATGACCTAAATGTTCAACCAATGACACAAAATCACTTATTGGATGCACAAGATTGGTTCAAAACCCTAATTGGACGAGAATAAGCCTTGGGAGGACGAAAATGACCTAAATATTCAAAAAATGACAGAAAATCACTTATTGGATGCACAAGATTGGTTCAAAACCCTAATTGGACGAGAATAAGCCTAGGGAGGACGAAAATTACCTAAATATTCAACCAATGAAACAAATGTACTTATTGGATGCACAAGATTGGTTAAAAACCCTAATTGGACGAGAATAAGCCTTGGGAGGACGAAAATGACCTAAATGTTCAACCAATGAAACAAAATCACTTATTGGATGCACAAGATTGGTTAAAAACCCTAATTGGACGAGAATAAGCCTTCGGAGGACAAAAATGACCTAAATGTTCAAACAATGACACAAAATCACTTATTGGATGCACAAGATTGGTTAAAAACCCTAATTGGACGAGAATAAGCCTAGGGAAGACGAAAATGACCTAAATGTTCAAACAATGACACAAATGTACTGATTGGATGCACAAGATTGGTTAAAAAGCCAAATTGGACGAGACTAAGCATTGGGAGGACGAAAATGACTTAAATGTTCAACCAATGACACAAAATCACTTATTGGATGCACAAGATTGGTTAAAAACCCTAATTGGACGAGAATAAGCCTTGGGAGGACGAAAATGACCTAAATGTTCAACCAATGAAACAAAATCACTTATTGGATGCACAAGATTGGTTAAAAACCCTAATTGGACGAGAATAAGCCTCGGGAGGACGAAAATGACCTAAATGTTCAACCAATGACACAAATGTACTTATTGGATGCACAAGATTGGTTAAAAACGCGAATTGGAAGAGAATAAGCCTAGGGAGGACGAAAATGACCTAAATGTTCAACCAATGACACAAAATCACTTATTCGATGCACAAGATTGGATAAAAACCCTAATTGGACGAGAATAAGCCTAGGGAGGACGAAAATGACCTAAATGTTCAACAAATGACACAAAATCACTTATAGGATGCACAAGATTGGTTGAAAACCCTAAATGGACGAGAATAAGCCTTGGGAGGACGAAAATGACCTAACTGTTCAACCAATGACACAAAATCACTTATTGGATGCACAAGATTGGTTCAAAACCCTAATTGGACGAGAATAAGCCTCGGGAGGATGAAAATGACCTAAATGTTCAAGTAATGACACAAATGTACTTATTGGATGCACAAGATTGGTTAAAAACCCTAATTGCACGAGAATAAGCCTAGGGAGGACGAAAATGACCTAAATGTTCAACCAATGACACAAAATCACTTATTGGATGCACAAGGTTGGTTAAAAACCCTAAATGGACGAGAATAAGCCTTGGGAGGATTAAAATGACCTAAATGTTCAACCTATGACACAAAATCACTTATTGGATGCACAAGATTGGTTAAAAACCGTAATTGGACGAGAATAAGCCTCGAGAGGACGAAAATGACTTAAATGTTCAACCAATGACACAAATGTACTTATTGGATGCACATGATTGGTTAAAAACCCATATTGGACGAGAATAAGCCTAGGGAGGACGAAAATGACCTAAATGTTCAACCAATGACACAAATGTACTTATTGGATGCACAATATTGGTTAAAAACCGTAATTGGATGAGAATAAGCCTCGGGAGGACGAAAATGACCTAAATGTTCAACCAATGACACAAATGTACTTATTGGATGCACATGATTGGTTAAAAACGCGAATTGGAAGAGAATAAGCCTAGGGAGGACGAAAATGACCTAAATGTTCAACCAATGACACAAAATCACTTATTGGATGCACAAGATTGGTTAAAAACCCTAATTGGACGAGAATAAGCCTCGGGAGGACGAAAATGACCTAAATGTTCAACCAATGACACAAATGTACTTATTGGATGCACATGATTGGTTAAAAACCCATATTGGACGAGAATAAGCCTAGGGAGGACGAAAATGACCTAAATGTTCAACCAATGACACAAATGTACTTATTGGATGCACAAGATTGGTTAAAAACCCTAATTGGACGAGAATAAGCCTAGGGAGGGCGAAAATGACCTAAATGTTCTACCAATGACACAAATGTACTTATTGGATGCACAAGATTGGTTAAAAACCCTAATTGGACGAGAATAAGCCTAGGGAGGACGAAAATGACCTAAATGTTCAACCAATGACACGAATGTACTTATTGGATGCACAAGATTGGTTAAAAACCCTAATTGGACGAGAATAAGCCTAGGGAGGACGAAAATGACCTAAATGTTCAACCAATGACACAAATGTACTTATTGGATGCACAAGATTGGTTAAAAACCCTAATTGGACGAGAATACGCCTAGGGAGGACGAAAATGACCTAAATGTTCAACCAATGACATAAAATCACTTATTGGATGCACAAGATTGGTTAAAAACCCTAATTGGACGAGAATAAGCCTAGGGAGGACGAGAATGACCTAAATGTTCAACCAATGACACAAATGTACTTATTGGATGCACAAGATTGGTTAAAAACCCTAATTGGACGAGAATAAGCCTAGGGAGGACGAAAATGACCTAAATGTTCAACCAATGACACAAATGTACTTATTGGATGCACAAGATTGGTTAAAAACCCTAATTGGACGAGAATATGCCTTGGGAGGACAAAAATGACCTAAATGTTCAACCAATCACACAAATGTACTTATTGGATGCACAAGATTGGTTAAAATCCCTAATTGGACGAGAATAAGCCAGGGGAGGACGAAAATGACCTAAATGTTCAACCAATGACACAAAATCACTTATTGGATGCACAAGATTGGTTAAAAACCCTAATTGGACGAGAATAAGCATTGGGAGGACGAAAATGACCTAAATGTTCAACCAATGACACAAATGTACTTATAGGATGCACAAGATTGGTTAAAAACCCTAATTGGACGAGAATAAGCCTAGGGAGGACGAAAATGACCTAAATGTTCAACCAATGACACAAATGTACTTATTGGATGCACAAGATTGGTTAAAAACCCTAATTGGACGAGAATAAGACTAGGGAGGACGAAAATGACCTAAAGGTTCAACCAATGACACAAAATCACTTATTGGATGCACAAGATTGGTTAAAAACCCTAATTGGACGAGAATAAGCATCGAGAGGACGAAAATGACCTAAATGTTCAACCAATGACAAAAAATCACTTATTGGATGCACAAGATTAGTTAAAAACCCTAATTGGCCAAGAATAAGCCTTGGCAGAACGAAAATGACCTAAATGTTCAACCAATGACACAAAATCACTTATTGGATGCACAAGATTGGTTAAAAACCCTAAATGGACGAGAATAAACCTTGGGAGGACGAAAATGACCTAAATGTTCAACCAATGACACAAATGTACTTATTGGATGCACAAGATTGGTTAAAAACCCTAATTGGACGAGAATAAGCCTAGGGAGGACGAAAATGACCTAAATGTTCAACCAATGTCACAAATGTACTTATTGGATGCACAAGATTGGTTTAAAACCCTAATTGGACGAGAATAAGCCTTGGGAGGACGAAAATGACCTAAATGTTCAAACAATGACACAAATGTACTTATTGGATGCACAACATTGGTTAAAAACCCTAATTGGACGAGAATAAGCCTAGGGAGGACGAAAATGACCTAAATGTTCAACCAATGACACAAATGTACTTATTGGATGCACAAGATTGGTTAAAAACCCTAATTGGACGAGAATAAGCCTAGGGAGGACGAAAATGACCTAAATGTTCAACGAATCACACAAAATAACTTATTGGATGCACAAGATTGGTTAAAAACCCTAATTGGACGAGAATAAGCCTAGGGAGGACGAAAATGACCTAAATGTTCAACCAATGACACAAAATCACTTATTTGATGCACAAGATTGGTTAATAACCCTATTGGATGAGAATAAGCCTTTGGCGGACGAAAATGATCTAAATGTTCAATCAATGACACAAGTGTACTTATTGTATGCACAAGATTGGTTAAAAACCCTAATTGGACGAGAATAAGCCTAGGGAGGACGAAAATGACCTAAATGTTCAACCAATGACACAAAATCACTTATTGGATGCACAAGATTGGTTAAAAACCCTAATTGGACGAGAATAAGCCTAGGAAGGACGAAAATGACCTAAATGTTCAACCAACAACACAAAATCACTTATTGGATGCAGAAGATTGGTTAAAAACCCTAATTGGACGAGAATAAGCCTAGGGAGGACGAAAATGACCTAAATGTTCAACCAATGACACAAATGTACTTATTGGATGCACAAGATTGGTTAAAAACCCTAATTGGACGAGAATAAGCCTAGGGAGGACGAAAATGACCTAAATGTTCAACCAATGACACAAATGTACTTATTGGATGCACAAGATTGGTTAAAAACCCTAATTGGACGAGAATAAGCCTAGGGAGGAAGAAAATGGCCTAAATGTTCAACCAATTACACACATGTACTTATTGGATGCACAAGATTGGTTAAAAACCCTAATTGAACGAGAATAAGCCTAGGGAGGACGAAAATGACCTAAATGTTCAACCAATGACACAAATGTACTTATTGGATGCACAAGATTGGTTAAAAACCCTAATTGGACGAGAATAAGCCTAGGGAGGACGAAAATGACCTAAATGTTCAACCAATGACACAAATGTTCTTATTTCATGCACAAGATTGGTTAAAAACCCTAATTGGACGAGAATAAGCCTAGGGAGGACGAAAATGACCTAAATGTTCAACCAATGACACAAATGTACTTATTGGATGCACAAGATTGGTTAAAAACCCTAATTGGACGAGAATAAGCCTAGGGAGGATGAAAATGACCTAAATGTTCAACCAATGACACAAAATCACTTATTGGATGCTCAATATTGGTTAAAAACCATAATTGGACGAGAATAAGCCTTGGGAGAACGAAAATGACCTAAATGTTCAACCAATGACACAAAATCACTTATTAAATGCACAAGATTGGTTAAAAACCCTAATTGGACGAGAATATGCCTTGGGAGGACGAAAATGACCTAAATGTTCAACCAATGAAAGAAATGTACTTATTGGATGCACAAGATTGGTTAAAAACCCTAATTGGACGAGAATAAGCCTAGGGAGGACGAAAATGACCTAAATGTTCAACCAATGACACAAATGTACTTATTGGATGCACAAGATTGGTTAAAAACCCTAATTGGACGAGAATAAGCCTTGGGAGGACGAAAATGACCTAAATGTTCAACCAATGACCCAATTGTACTTATTGGATGCACAAGATTGGTTCAAAACCCTAATTGGACGAGAATAAACCTTGGGAGGACGAAAATGACCTAAATGTTCAACCAATGACACAAAATCACTTATTGGATGCACAAGATTGGTTAAAAACCCTAATTGGACGAGAATAAGCCTTGGGAGGACGAAAATGACCTAAATGTTCAACCAATGACACAAAATCACTTATTAGATGCACAAGATTGGGTAAAAACCCTAATTGGACGAGAAAAAGATTAGGGAGGACGAAAATGACCTAAATATTCAACCAATGACACAAATGTACTTATTGGATGCACAAGATTGGTTAAAAACCCTAATTGGACGAGAATAAGCCTAGGGAGGACGAAAATGACCTAAATGTTCAACCAATGACACAAAATCACTTATTGGATGCACAAGATTGGTTAAAAACCCTAATTGGAAGAGAATCAGCCTAGGGAGGACAAAAATCACCTAAATACTCAACCAATGACACAAAATCACTTATTGGATGCACAAGATTGGTTAAAAACCCTAATTGGACGAGAATAAGCCTAGGGAGGACGAAAATGACCTAAATGTTCAACCAATGACACAAATGTACTTATTGGATGCACAAGATTGGTTAAAAACCCTAATTGGACGAGAATAAGCCTTAGGAGGACGAAAATGACCTAAAAGTTCAACGAATGACACAAATGTACTTATTGGATGCACAAGATTGGTTAAAAACCCTAATTGGACGAGAATAAGCCTTGGGAGGACGAAAATGACCTAAATGTTCAACCAATGACACAAAATTACTTATTGGATGCATAAGATTGGTTAAAAACCCTAATTGGACGAGAATAAGCCTAGGGAGGACGAAAATGACCTAAATGTTCAACCAATGACACAAATGTACTTATTGGATGCACAAGATTGGTTAAAAACCCTAATTGGACGAGAATAAGCCTTGGGAGGACGAAAATGACCTAAATGTTCAACCAATGAAACAAAATCACTTATTGGATGCATAAGATTGGTTAAAAACCCTAATTGGACGAGAATAAGCCTTGGGAGGACGAAAATGACCTAAATGTTCAACCAATGACACAAATGTACTTATTGGATGCACAAGATTGGTTAAAAACCCTAATTCAACGAGAATAAGCCTTGGGAGGATGAAAATGACCTAAATGTTAAACCAATGACACAAATGTACTTATTGGATGCACAAAATTGGTTAAAAACCCTAATTGGACGAGAATAAGCCTTGGGAGGACGAAAATGACCTAAATGTTCAAACAACGACACAAATGTACTTATTGGATGCACAACATTGGTCAAAAACCCTAATTGGACGAGAATAAGCCTTGGGAGGACGAAAATGACCTAAATATTCAACCAATGACACAAATGTACTTATTGGATGCACAAGATTGGTTAAAAACCCTAATTGGACGAGAATAAGCCTAGGGAGGACGAAAATGACCTAAATGTTCAACCAATGACACAAATGTACTTATTGGATGCACAAGATTGGTTAAAAACCCTAATTGGACGAGAATAAGCCTAGGGAGTACGAAAATGACCTAAATGTTCAACCAATGAAACAAAATCACTTATTGGATGCACAAGATTGGTTAAAAACCCTAATTGGACGAGAATAAGCCTTGGGAGGACGAAAATGACCTAAATGTTCAACCAATGACACAAAATCACTTATTCGATGCACAAGATTGGATAAAAACCCTAATTGGACGAGAATAAGCCTAGGGAGGGCGAAAATGACCTAAATGTTCAACCAATGACACAAATGTATTTATTGGATGCACAAGATTGGTTAAAAACCCTAATTGGACGAGAATAAGCCTAGGGAGGACGAAAATGACCTAAATGTTCAACCAATGACACAAATGTACTGATTGGATGCACAAGATTGGTTAAAAACCCTAATTGGACGAGAATAAGACTAGGGAGGACGAAAATGACCTAAATGTTCAACCAATGACACAAAATCACTTATTGGATGCACAAGATTGGTTAAAAACCGTAATTGGACACAAATAAGCCTCGGGAGGACGAAAATGACCTAAATGTTCAACCGATGACACAAAATCACTTATTGGATGCACAAGATTGGTTAAAAACCCTAATTGGACGAGAATAAGCCTCGGGAGGACGAAAATGACATAAATGTTCAACCAATGACACAAATGTACTTATTGGATGCACAAGATTGGTTAAAAACCCGAATTGGAAGAGAATAAGCCTAGGGAGGACGAAAATGACCTAAATGTTCAACCAATGACACAAATGTACTTATTGGATGCACAATATTGGTTAAAAACCGTAATTGGACGAGAATAAGCATCGGGAGGACGAAAATGACCTAAATGTTCAACCAATGACACAAATGTACTTATTGGATGCACAAGATTGGTTAAAAATGCGAATTGGAAGAGAATAAGCCTAGGGAGGACGAAAATGACCTAAATGTTCAACCAATGACACAAAATCACTTATTCGATGCACAAGATTGGATAAAAACCCTAATTGGACGAGAATAAGCCTAGGGAGTACGAAAATGACCTAAATATTCAACAAATGACACAAAATCACTTATTGGATGCACAAGATTGGTTAAAAACCCTAATTGGACGAGAATAAGCCTTGGGAGGACGAAAATGACCTAAATGTTCAACCAATGACACAAAATCACTTATTCGATGCACAAGATTGGATAAAAACCCTAATTGGACGAGAATAAGCCTAGGGAGG
>JBBPBP010000382.1:0-39157 GCA_037974735.1 Cicer chorassanicum
TTTTAATCAATCTTGTGCATGCAATAAGTGATTTTGTGTCATTGGTTGAACATTTAGGTCATTTTCGACCTCCCTTGGCTTATTCTAATCCAATTAGGGTTTTTAATCAATCTTGTGCATGCAATAAGTGATTTTGTGTCATTGGTTGAACATTTAGGTCATTTTCGTCCTCCCTAGGCTTATTCTAATCCAATTAGGGTTTTTAACCAATCTTGTGCATCCAATAAGTGATTTTGTGTCATTGGTTGAACATTTAGGTCATTTTCATCCTCCCTAGGTTTATTCTAATCCAATTAGGGATTTTAAGCAATCTTGTGCATCCAATAAGTGTTTTTGTGTCATTGGTTGAACATTTAGGGCATTTTCGTCGTCCCTTGGTTTCTTCTAATCCAGTTAGGGTTTTTAACTAATCTTGTGCATCCAATAACTGATTTTGTTTCATTGGTTGAACATTTAGATGATTTTCGTCCTCCCTAGGCTTATTCTAATCCAATTAGGGTTTTTACCCAATCTTGTGCATCCAATAAGTGATTTTGTGTCATTGGTTGAACATTTAGGTCATTTTCGTCGTCCCTTGGTTTATTCTAATTCAATTAGGGTTTTTAACCAATCTTGTGCATCCTATAAGTGATTTTGTGTATTGGTTGATCATTTAGGTCATTTTCGACCTCCCTTGGCTTTTTCTAATCCAATTAGGGTTTTTAATCAATCTTATGCATGCAATAAGTGATTTTGTGTCATTGGTTGAACATTTAGGTCATTTTCGTCCTCCCTAGGCTTATTCTAATCCAATTAGGGATTTTAAGCAATCTTGTGCATCCAATAAGTGATTTTGTTTCATTGGTTGAACATTTAGGTCATTTTCGTCGTCCCTTGGTTTATTCTAATCCAATTAGGGTTTTTAACTAATCTTGTGCATCCAATAACTGATTTTGTTTCATTGGTTGAACATTTAGATCATTTTCGTCCTCGCTAGGCTTGTTCTAATCGAATTAGGGTTTTAAACTATCTTGTGCATCCAATAAGTGATTTTGTGTCATTGGTTGAACATTTAGGTCATTTTCGTCGTCCCTTGGTTTATTCTAATTCAATTAGGGTTTTTAACCAATCTTGTGCATCCTATAAGTGATTTTGTGTTTTGGTTGATCATTTAGGTCATTTTCGACCTCCCTTGGCTTATTCTAATCCAATTAGGGGTTTTAATCAATCTTGTGCATGCAATAAGTGATTTTGTGTCATTGGTTGAACATTTAGGTCATTTTCGACCTCCCTTGGCTTATTCTAATCCAATTAGGGTTTTTAATCAATCTTGTGCATGCAATAAGTGATTTTGTTTCATTGGTTGAACATTTAGATCATTTTCGTCCTCGCTAGGCTTGTTCTAATCGAATTAGGGTTTTTAAACTATCTTGTGCATCCAATAAGTGATTTTGTGTCATTGGTTGAACATTTAGGTCATTTTCGTCGTCCCTTGGTTTATTCTAATTCAATTAGGGTTTTTAACCAATCTTGTGCATCCTATAAGTGATTTTGTGTTTTGGTTGATCATTTAGGTCATTTTCGACCTCCCTTGGCTTATTCTAATCCAATTAGGGTTTTTAACCAATCTTGTGCATCCAATAAGTGATTTTGTGTCATTGGTTGAACATTTAGGTCATTTTCGTCGTCCCTTGGTTTATTCTCATCCAATTAGGGTTTTTAACTAATCTTGTGCATCCAATAACTGATTTTGTTTCATTGGTTGAACATTTAGATCATTTTCGTCCTCGCTAGGCTTGTTCTAATCGAATTAGGGTTTTTAAACTATCTTGTGCATCCAATAAGTGATTTTGTGTCATTGGTTGAACATTTAGGTCATTTTCGTCGTCCCTTGGTTTATTCTAATTCAATTAGGGTTTTTAACCAATCTTGTGCATCCTATAAGTGATTTTTTGTTTTGGTTGATCATTTAGGTCATTTTCGACCTCCCTTGGCTTATTCTAATCCAATTAGGGGTTTTAATCAATCTTGTGCATGCAATAAGTGATTTTGTGTCATTGGTTGAACATTTAGGTCATTTTCGACCTCCCTTGGCTTATTCTAATCCAATTAGGGTTTTTAATCAATCTTGTGCATGCAATAAGTGATTTTGTGTCATTGGTTGAACATTTAGGTCATTTTCGTCCTCCCTTGGCTTATTCTAATCCAATTAGGGTTTTTAACCAATCTTGTGCATCCAATAAGTGATTTTGTGTCATTGGTTGAACATTTAGGTCATTTTCGTCCTCCCTAGGCTTATTCTCATCCAATTAGGGTTTTTAACCAATCTTGGGCATCCAATAAGTACATTTGTGTCATTGGTTGAACATTTAGGTCATTTTCGTCCTCCCAAGGCTTATTCTCGTCCAATTAGGGTTTTTAACCAATCTTGTGCATCCAATAAGTAATTTTGTGTCATTGGTTGAACATTTAGGTCATTTTCGTCCTCCCAAGGCTTATTCTCGTCCAATTAGGGTTTTTAACCAATCTTGTGCATCCAATAAGTACATTTGTGTCATTGGTTGAACGTTTAGGTCATTTTCGTCCTCCCAAGGCTTTTTCTCGTCCAATTAGGGGTTTTAACCAATCTTGTGCATCCAATAAGTACATTTGTGTCATTGGTTGAACATTTAGGTCATTTTCGTCCTCCCAAGGCTTATTCTCGTCCAATTAGGGTTTTTAACCAATCTTGTGCATCCAATAAGTGATTTTGTGTCATTGGTTGAACATTTAGGTCATTTTCGTCCTCCCAAGGCTTATTCTCGACCAATTAGGGTTTTTAACCAATCTTGTGCATCCCATTAGTACATTTGTGTCATTGGTTGAACATTTAGGTCATTTTCGTCCTCCCAAAGCTTATTCTCGTCCAATTAGGGTTTTTAACCAATTTTGTGCATCCAATAAGTGATTTTGTGTCGTTTGTTGAACATTTAGGTCATTTTCGTCCTCCAAAGGCTTATTCTCGTCCAATTAGGGTTTTTAACCAATCTTGTGCATCCAATAAGTACATTTGTGTCATTGGTTGAACATTTAGGTCATTTTCGTCCTCCCAAGGCTTATTCTCGTCCAATTAGGGTTTTTAACCAATCTTGTGCATCCAATAAGTAATTTTATGTCATTGGTTGAACATTTAGGTCATTTTCGTCCTCCCAAGGCTTATTCTCGTCCAATTAGGGTTTTTAACCAATCTTGTGCATCCAATAAGTGATTTTGTGTCATTGGTTGAACATTTAGGTTATTTTCGTCTTCCCAAGGCTTATTCTCGTCCAATTAGGGTTTTTAACCAATCTTGTGCATCCAATAAGTACATTTGTGTCATTGGTTGAACATTTAGGTCATTTTCGTCCTCCCAAGGCTTATTCTCGTCCAATTAGGGTTTTTAACCAATCTTGTGCATCCAATAAGTGATTTTGTGTCATTGGTTGAACATTTAGGTCATTTTCGTCCTCCCAAGGCTTATTCTCGTCCAATTAGGGTTTTTAACCAATCTTGTGCATCCAATAAGTTATTTTGTTTCATTGGTTGAACATTTAGGTCATTTTCGTCCTCCGAAGGCTTATTCTCGTCCAATTAGGGTATTTAACCAATCTTGTGCATCCAATAAGTGATTTTGTGTCATTGGTTGAACATTTAGGTCATTTTCGTCCTCCCTAGTCTTATTCTCGTACAATTAGGGTTTTTAACCAATCTTGTGCATCCAATAAGTACATTTGTGTCATTGGTTGAACATTTAGGTCATTTTCGTCCTCCCAAGGCTTATTCTCGTCCAATTAGGGTTTTTAACCAATCTTGTGCATCCAATAAGTGATTTTGTGTCATTGGTTGAACATTTAGGTCATTTTCGTCCTCCCAAGGCTTATTCTCGATTAATTAGGGTTTTTAAGCAATCTTGTGCATCCAATAAGTACATTTGTGTCATTGGTTGAACATTTAGGTCATTTTCGTCCTCCCAAGGCTTATTCTCGTCCAATTAGGGTTTTTAACCAATCTTGTGCATCCAATAAGTGATTTTGTGTCATTGGTTGAACATTTAGGTCATTTTCGCACTCCCAAGGCTTATTCTCGTCCAATTAGGGTTTTTAACCAATCTTGTGCATCCAATAAGTACATTTGTGTCATTGGTTGAACATTTAGGTCATTTTCGTCCTCCCAAGGCTTATTCTCGTCCAATTAGGGTTTTTAACCAATCTTGTGCAACCAATAAGTACATTTGTGTCGTTGGTTGAACATTTAGGTCATTTTCGTCCTCCCAAGGCTTATTCTCGTCTAATTAGGGTTTTTAACCAATCTTGTGCATCCAATAAGTACATTTGTGTCATTGGTTGAACATTTAGGTCATTTTCGTCCTCCCAAGGCTTATTCTCGTCCAATTAGGGTTTTTAACCAATCTTGTGCATCCAATAAGTGATTTTGTGTCATTGGTCTAACTTTTAGGTCATGTTCACCCTCTCAATGCTTATTCTCGTCCAATTAGGGTTTTTAACCAATCTTGGGCATCCAATAAGTGATTTTGTGTCATTGGTTGAACATTTAGGTCATTTTCGTCCTCCCTAGGCTTATTCTCGTCCAATTAGGGTTTTTAACCAATCTTGTGCATCCAATAAGTACATTTGTGTCATTGGTTGAACATTTAGGTCATTTTCGTCCTCCCAAGGTTTATTCTCGTCCATTTAGGGTTTTTAACCAATCTTGTGCATCCAATAAGTGATTTTGTGTCATTGGTTGAACATTTAGGTCATTTTCGTTCTGCCAAGGCTTATTCTTGGCCAATTAGGGTTTTTAACCAATCTTGTGCATCCAATAAGTGATTTTTTGTCATTGGTTGAACATTTAGGTCATTTTCGTCCTCCCGATGCTTATTCTCGTCCAATTAGGGTTTTTAACCAATCTTGTGCATCCAATAAGTGATTTTGTGTCATTGGTTAATCATTTAGGTCATTTTCGTCCTCCCTAGTCTTATTCTCGTCCAATTAGGGTTTTTAACCAATCTTGTGCATCCAATAAGTACATTTGTGTCATTGGTTGAACATTTAGGTCATTTTCGTCCTCCTTAGGCTTATTCTCGTCCAATTAGGGTTTTTAACCAATCTTGTGCATACAATAATTACATATGTGTCATTGGTTGAACATTTAGGTCATTTTCGTCCTCCCTAGGCTTATTCTCGTCCAATTAGGGTTTTTAACCAATCTTGTGCATCCAATAATTACATATGTGTCATTGGTTGAACATTTAGGTCATTTTCGTCCTCCCAAGGCTTATTCTCGTCCAATTAGGGTTTTTAACCAATCTTGTGCATCCATTAAGTACATTTGTGTCATTGGTTGAACATTTAGGTCATTTTCATCCTCCTGAGGCTTATTCTCGTCCAATTAGGGTTTTTAACCAATCTTGTGCATCCAATAAGTGATTTTTTGTGTCATTGGTTGAACATTTAGGTCATTTTCGTCCTCCCAAGGCTTATTCTCGTCCAATTAGGGTTTTTAACCAATCTTGTGCATCCAATAAGTACATTTGTGTCATTGGTTGAACATTTAGGTCATTTTCATCCTCTTGAGGCTTATTCTCGTCCAATTAGGGTTTTTAACCAATCTTGTGCATCCAATAAGTGATTTTGTGTCATTGGTTAAACATTTAGGTCATTTTCGTCCTCCCAAGGCTTATTCTCGTCCATTTAGGGTTTTTAACCAATCTTGTGCATCCAATAAGTGATTTTGTGTCATTTGTTGAACATTTAGGTCATTTTCGTCCTCCCTAGGCTTATTCTCGTCCAATTAGGGTTTTTATCCAATCTTGTGCATCGAATAAGTGATTTTGTGTCATTGGTTGAACATTTAGGTCATTTTCGTCCTCCCTAGGCTTATTCTCTTCCAATTCGGGTTTTTAACCATTCTTGTGCATCCAATAAGTACATTTGTGTCATTGGTTGAACATTTAGGTCATTTTCGTCCTCCAGAGGCTTTTTCTTGTCCAATTAGGGTTTTTAACCAATCTTGTGCATCCAATAAGTGATTTTGTGTCATTGGTTGAACATTTAGATCATTTTCGTCCTCCCAAGGCTTATTCTCGTCCATTTAGGGATTTTAACCAATCTTGTGCATCCAAAAAGTTGTTTTGTTTCATTGGTTGAACATTTAGGTCATTTTCGTCCTCCCAAGGCTTATTCTCGACCAATTAGGGTTTTTAACCAATATTGTGCATCCAATAAGTGATTTTGTGTCATTGGTTGAACATTTAGGTCATTTTCGTCCTCCCTAGTCTTATTCTCGTCCAATTAGGGTTTTTAACCAATCTTGTGCATCCAATAAGTACATTTGTGTCATTGGTTGAACATTTAGGTCATTTTCGTCCTCCCTAGGCTTATTCTCGTCCAATTACGGTTTTTAACCAATCTTGTGCATACAATAATTACATATGTGTCATTGGTTGAACATTTAGGTCATTTTCGTCCTCCCTAGGCTTATTCTCGTCCAATTAGGGTTTTTAACCAATCTTGTGCATCCAATAATTACATATGTGTCATTGGTTGAACATTTAGGTCATTTTCGTCCTCCCAAGGCTTATTCTCGTCCAGTTACGATTTTTAACCAATCTTGTGCATCCAATAAGTACATTTGTGTCATTGGTTGAACATTTAGGTCATTTTCGTCCTCCCTAGGCTTATTCTCGTCCAATTAGGGTTTTTAACCAATCTTGTGCATCCAATAATTACATATGTGTCATTGGTTGAACATTTAGGTCATTTTCGTCCTCCCAAGGCTTATTCTCGTCCAATTAGGGTTTTTAACCAATCTTGTGCATCCATTAAGTACATTTGTGTCATTGGTTGAACATTTAGGTCATTTTCGTCCTCCCTAGGCTTATTCTCGTCCAATTAGGGTTTTTAACCAATCTTGTGCATCCAATAAGTGATTTTGTGTCATTGGTTGAACAATTAGGTCATTTTCGTCCTCCCAAGGCTTATTCTCGTCCAATTAGAGTTTTTAACCAATCTTGTGCATCCAATAAGTACATTTGTGTCATTGGTGGAACATTGAGGTCATTTTCGTCCTCCCTAGGCTTATTCTCGTCCAATTAGGGTTTTTAACCAATCTTGTGCATCCAATAAGTGATTTTGTGTCATTGGTTGAACATTTAGGTCATTTTCGTCCTCCTTAGGCTTATTCTCGTCCAATTAGGGTTTTTAACCAATCTTGTGCATCCAATAATTACATATGTGTCATTGGTTGAACATTTAGGTCATTTTCGTCCTCCCAAGGCTTATTCTCGTCCAATTAGGGTTTTTAACCAATCTTGTGCATCCAATAAGTACATTTGTGTCATTGGTTGAACATTTAGGTCATTTTCATCCTCCTGAGGCTTATTCTCGTCCAATTAGGTTTTTTAACCAATCTTGTGCATCCAATAAGTGATTTTGTGTCATTGGTTGAACATTTAGGTCATTTTCGTCCTCCCTAGGCTTATTCTCGTCCAATTAGGGTTTTTAACCAATCTTGTGCATCCAATAATTACATATGTGTTATTGGTTGAACATTTAGGTCATTTTCGTCCTCCCTAGGCTTATTCTCGTCCAATTAGGGTTTTTAACCAATCTTGTGCATCCAATAAGTACATTTGTGTCGTTGGTTGTACATTTAGGTCATTTTCATCCTCCCGAGGCTTATTCTCGTCCAATTAGGGTTTTTAACCAATCTTGTGCATCCAATAAGTGATTTTGTGTCATTGGTTGAACATTTAGGTCATTTTCGTCCTCCCAAGGCTTATTCTCGTCCAATTAGGGTTTTTTACCAATCTTGTGCATCCAATAATTGATTTTGTGTCATTGGTTGAACATTTAGGTCATTTTCGTCCTCCCAAGGCTTATTCTCGTCCAATTAGGGTTTTTAACCAATCTTGTGCATCCAATAAGTACATTTGTGTCATTGGTTGAACATTTAGGTCATTTTCGTCCTCCCAAGGCTTATCTCCTCCAATTAGGGTTTTTAACCAATCTTGTGCATCCAATAAGTATATTTGTGTCATTGGTTGAACATTTAGGTCATTTTCGTCCTCCCGAGGCTTATTCTCGTCCAATTAGGGTTTTTAACCAATCTTGTGCATCCAATAAGTACATTTGTGTCATTGGTTGAACATTTAGGTCATTTTCGTCCTCCCTAGGCTTATTCTCGTCTAATTAGGGTTTTTAACCAATCTTGTGCATCCAATAAGTGATTTTGTGTCATTGGTTGAACATTTAGGTCATTTTCGTCCTCCCTAGTCTTATTCTCGTCCAATTAGGGTTTTTAACCAATCTTGTGCATCCAATAAGTACATTTGTGTCATTGGTTGAATATTTAGGTCATTTTCGTCCACCCTAGGCTTATTCTCGTCCAATTAGGGTTTTTAACCAATCTTGTGGATCCAATAAGTACATTTGTGTCATTGGTTGAACATTTAGGTCATTTTCGTCCTCCCTAGGCTTATTCTCGTCCAATTAGGGTTTTTATCCAATCTTGTGCATCGAATAAGTGATTTTGTGTCATTGGTTGAACATTTAGGTCATTTTCGTCCTCCCTAGTCTTATTCTCGTCCAATTAGGGTTTTTAACCAATCTTGTGCATCCAATAATTACATATGTGTCATTGGTTGAACATTTAGGTCATTTTCGTCCTCCCAAGGCTTATTCTCGTCCAATTAGGGTTTTTAACCAATCTTGTGCATCCAATAATTACATATGTGTCATTGGTTGAACATTTAGGTCATTTTCGTCCTCCCAAGGCTTATTCTCGTCCAATTAGGGTTTTTAACCAATCTTGTGCATCCAATAAGTGATTTTGTGTCATTGGTTGAACATTTAGGTCATTTTCGTCCTCCCGAGGCTTATTCTCGTCCAATTACGGTTTTTAACCAATCTTGTGCATCCAATAAGTGATTTTGTGTCATTGGTTGAACATTTAGGTCATTTTCGTCCTCCCAAGGCTTATTCTCGTCCATTTAGGGTTTTTAACCAATCTTGTGCATCCAATAAGTGATTTTGTGTCATTTGTTGAACATTTAGGTCATTTTCGTCCTCCCTTGGCTTATTCTCGTCCAATTAGGGTTTTTATCCAATCTTGTCCATCGAATAAGTGATTTTGTGTCATTGGTTGAACATTTATGTCATTTTCGTCCTCCCTAGGCTTATTCTCTTCCAATTCGGGTTTTTAACCAATCTTGTGCATCCAATAATTACATATGTGTCATTGGTTGAACATTTAGGTCATTTTCGTCCTCCCAAGGCTTATTCTCGTCCAATTAGGGTTTTTAACCAATCTTGTGCATCCAATAAGTACATTTGTGTCATTGGTTGAACATTTAGGTCATTTTCATCCTCCTGAGGCTTATTCTCGTCCAATTAGGGTTTTTAACCAATCTTGTGCATCCAATAAGTGATTTTGTGTCATTGGTTGAACATTTAGGTCATTTTCGTCCTCCCTAGGCTTATACTCGTCCAATTAGGGTTTTTAACCAATCTTGTGCATCCAATAATTACATATGTGTTATTGGTTGAACATTTAGGTCATTTTCGTCCTCCCTAGGCTTATTCTCGTCCAATTAGGGTTTTTAACCAATCTTGTGCATCCAATAAGTACATTTGTGTCGTTGGTTGTACATTTAGGTCATTTTCATCCTCCCGAGGCTTATTCTCGTCCAATTAGGGTTTTTAACCAATCTTGTGCATCCAATAAGTGATTTTGTGTCATTGGTTGAACATTTAGGTCATTTTCGTCCTCCCTAGGCTTATTCTCGTCCAATTAGGGTTTTTTAACAATCTTATGCATCCAATAAGTGATTTTGTGCCATTGGTTGAACATTTAGGTCATTTTCGTCCTCCCAAGGCTTATTCTCGTCCAATTAGGGTTTTTAACCAATCTTGTGCATCCAATAAGTACATTTGTGTCATTGGTTGAACATTTAGGTCATTTTCGTCCTCCCTAGGCTTATTCTCGTCCAATTAGGGTTTTTAACCAATCTTGTGCATACAATAATTACATATGTGTCATTGGTTGAACATTTAGGTCATTTTCGTCCTCCCTAGGCTTATTCTCGTCCAATTAGGGTTTTTAACCAATCTTGTGCATCCAATAATTACATATGTGTCATTGGTTGAACATTTAGGTCATTTTCGTCCTCCCAAGGCTTATTCTCGTCCAATTAGGGTTTTTAACCAATCTTGTGCATCCATTAAGTACATTTGTGTCATTGGTTGAACATTTAGGTCATTTTCATCCTCCTGAGGCTTATTCTCGTCCAATTAGGGTTTTTAACCAATCTTGTGCATCCAATAAGTGATTTTTTGTGTCATTGGTTGAACATTTAGGTCATTTTCGTCCTCCCAAGGCTTATTCTCGTCCAATTAGGGTTTTTAACCAATCTTGTGCATCCAATAAGTACATTTGTGTCATTGGTTGAACATTTAGGTCATTTTCATCCTCCTGAGGCTTATTCTCGTCCAATTAGGGTTTTTAACCAATCTTGTGCATCCAATAATTACATATGTGTCATTGGTTGAACATTTAGGTCATTTTCGTCCTCCCTAGGCTTATTATCGTCCAATTAGGGTTTTTAACCAATCTTGTGCATCCAATAAGTACATTTGTGTCATTGGTTGTACATTAAGGTCATTTTCATCCTCCCGAGGCTTATTCTCGTCAAATTAGGGTTTTTAACCAATCTTGTGCATCCAATAAGTGATTTTGTGTCATTGGTTAAACATTTAGGTCATTTTCGTCCTCCCAAGGCTTATTCTCGTCCATTTAGGGTTTTTAACCAATCTTGTGCATCCAATAAGTGATTTTATGTCATTTGTTGAACATTTAGGTCATTTTCGTCCTCCCTAGGCTTATTCTCATCCAATTAGGGTTTTTATCCAATCTTGTGCATCGAATAAGTGATTTTGTGTCATTGGTTGAACATTTAGGTCATTTTCGTCCTCCCTAGGCTTATTCTCTTCCAATTCGCGTTTTTAACCAATCTTGTGCATCCAATAAGTACATTTGTGTCATTGGTTGAACATTTAGGTCATTTTCGTCCTCCCGATGCTTATTCTCGTCCAATTAGGGTTTTTAACCAATCTTGTGCATCCAATAAGTGATTTTGTGTCATTGGTTGAACATTTAGGTCATTTTCGTCCTCCCAAGGCTTATTCTCGTCCATTTAGGGTTTTTAACCAATCTTGTGCATCCAATAAGTGATTTTGTGTCATTTGTTGAACTTTTAGGTCATTTTCGTCCTCCCTAGGCTTATTCTCGTCCAATTAGGGTTTTTATCCAATCTTGTGCATCGAATAAGTGAATTTGTGTCATTGGTTGAACATTTAGGTCATTTTCGTCCTCCCTAGGCTTATTCTCTTCCAATTCGGGTTTTTAACCAATCTTGTGCATCCAATAAGTACATTTGTGTCATTGGTGGAACATTTAGGTCATTTTCGTCCTCCCGAGGCTTATTCTCGTCCAATTACGGTTTTTAACCAATCTTGTGCATCCAATAAGTGATTTTGTGTCATTGGTTGAACATTTAGGTCATTTTCGTCCTCCCAAGGCTTATTCTCGTCCAATTAGGGTTTTTAACCAATCTTGTGCATCCAATAAGTGATTTTGTTTCATTGGTTGAACATTTAGGTCATTTTCGTCCAACCAAGGCTTATTCTCGTCCATTTAGGGGTTTTAAACAATCTTGTGCATCCAATAAGTGATTTTGTGTCATTTGTTGAACATTTAGGTCATTTTCGTCCTCCTTAGGCTTATTCTCCTCCAATTAGGGTTTTTATCCAATCTTGTGCATCGAATAAGTGATTTTGTGTCATTGGTTGAACATTTAGGTCATTTTCGTCCTCCCTAGGCTTATTCTCTTCCAATTCGGGTTTTTAACCAATCTTGTGCATCCAATAAGTACATTTGTGTCATTGGTTGAACATTTAGGTCATTTTCGTCCTCCCGAGGCTTATTCTCATCCAATTAGGGTTTTTAACCAATCTTGTGCATCCAATAAGTGATTTTGTGTCATTGGTTGAACATTTAGGTCATTTTCGTCCTCCCGAGGCTTATTCTCGTCCAATTAGGGTTTTTATCCAATCTTGTGCATCGAATAAGTGATTTTGTGTCATTGGTTGAACATTTAGGTCATTTTCGTCCTCCCTAGGCTTATTCTCGTCCAATTAGGGTTTTTAACCAATCTTGTGCATACAATAATTACATATGTGTCATTGGTTGAACATTTAGGTCATTTTCGTCCTCCCTAGGCTTATTCTCGTCCAATTAGGGTTTTTAACCAATCTTGTGCATCCAATAATTACATATGTGTCATTGGTTGAACATTTAGGTTATTTTCGTCCTCCCAAGGCTTATTCTCGTCCAATTAGGGTTTTTAACCAATCTTGTGCATCCAATAAGTGATTTTGTGTCATTGGTTGAACATTTAGGTCATTTTCGTCCTCCCTAGTCTTATTCTCGTCCAATTAGGGTTTTTAACCAATCTTGTGCATCCAATAAGTACATTTGTGTCATTGGTTGAACATTTAGGTCATTTTCGTCCTCCCTAGGCTTATTCTCGTCCAATTACGGTTTTTAACCAATCTTGTGCATACAATAATTACATATGTGTCATTGGTTGAACATTTAGGTCATTTTCGTCCTCCCTAGGCTTATTCTCGTCCAATTAGGGTTTTTAACCAATCTTGTGCATCCAATAATTACATATGTGTCATTGGTTGAACATTTAGGTCATTTTCGTCCTCCCAAGGCTTATTCTCGTCCAGTTACGATTTTTAACCAATCTTGTGCATCCAATAAGTACATTTGTGTCATTGGTTGAACATTTAGGTCATTTTCGTCCTCCCTAGGCTTATTCTCGTCCAATTAGGGTTTTTAACCAATCTTGTGCATCCAATAATTACATATGTGTCATTGGTTGAACATTTAGGTCATTTTCGTCCTCCCAAGGCTTATTCTCGTCCAATTAGGGTTTTTAACCAATCTTGTGCATCCAATAAGTACATTTGTGTCATTGGTTGAACATTTAGGTCATTTTCGTCCTCCCAAGACTTATTCTCGTCCAATTAGGATTTTTAACCAATCTTGTGCATCCAATAAGTTTATTTGTGTCATTGGTTGAACATTTAGGTCATTTTCGTCCTCCCAAGGCTTATTCTCGTCCAATTAGGGTTTTTAACCAATCTTGTGCATCCAATAAGTGATTTTGTGTCATTGGTTGAACATTTAGGTCATTTTCGTCCTCCCTAGGCTTATTCTCTTCCAATTCGGGTTTTTAACCAATCTTGTGCATCCAATAAGTACATTTGTGTCATTGGTTGAACATTTAGGTCATTTTCGTCCTCCCGAGCCTTATTCTCCTCCAATTAGGGTTTTTAACCAATCTTGTGCATCCAATAAGTGATTTTGTGTCATTGGTTGAACATTTAGGTCATTTTCGTCCTCCCAAGGCTTATTCTCGTCCATTTAGGGTTTTTAACCAATCTTGTGCATCCAATAAGTTATTTTGTTTCATTGGTTGAACATTTAGGTCATTTTCGTCCTCCGAAGGCTTATTCTCGTCCAATTAGGGTATTTAACCAATCTTGTGCATCCAATAAGTGATTTTGTGTCATTGGTTGAACATTTAGGTCATTTTCGTCCTCCCTAGGCTTATTCTCGTACAATTAGGGTTTTTAACCAATCTTGTGCATCCAATAAGTACATTTGTGTCATTGGTTGAACATTTAGGTCATTTTCGTCCTCCCTAGGCTTATTCTCGTCCAATATGGGTTTTTAACCAATCTTGTGCATCCAATAAGTACATTTGTGTCATTGGTTGAACATTTAGGTAATTTTCGTCCTCCCGAAGCTTATTCTCGTCCAATTAGGGTTTTTAACCAATCTTGTGCATCCAATAAGTATTTTTGTGTCATTGGTTGAACATTTAGTTCATTTTCGTCCTCCCTAGTCTTATTCTCGTCCAATTAGGGTTTTTAACCAATCTTGTGCATCCAATAATTACATATGTGTCATTGGTTGAACATTTAGGTCATTTTCGTTCTCCCAAGGCTTATTCTCGTCCAATTAGGGTTTTTAACCAATCTTGTGCATCCAATAAGTACATTTGTGTCATTGGTTGAACATTTAGGTCATTTTCATCCTCCTGAGGCTTATTCTCGTCCAATTAGGGTTTTTAACCAATCTTGTGCATCCAATAAGTGATTTTGTGTCATTGGTTGAACATTTAGGTCATTTTCGTCCTCCCTAGGCTTATTCTCGTCCAATTAGGGTTTTTAACCAATCTTGTGCATCCAATAAGCACATTTGTGTCATTGGTTGAACATTTAGGTCATTTTCGTCCTCCCGAGGCTTATTCTCGTCCAGTTACGGTTTTTAACCAATCTTGTGCATCCAATAAGTACATTTGTGTCATTGGTTGAACATTTAGGTCATTTTCGTCCTCCCGAGGCTTATTCTCGTCCAATTAGGGTTTTTAACCAATCTTGTGCATCCAATAAGTGATTTTGTGTCATTGGTTGAACATTTAGGTCATTTTCGTCCTCCCAAGGCTTATTCTCGTCCATTTAGGTTTTTAACCAATCTTGTGCATCCTATAAGTGATTTTGTGTCATTTGTTGAATATTTAGGTCATTTTCGTCCTCCCTAGGCTTATTCTCATCCAATTAGGGTTTTTATCCAATCTTGTGCATCGAATAAGTGATTTTGTGTCATTGGTTGAACATTTAGGTCATTTTCGTCCTCCCTAGGCTTATTCTCTTCCAATTCGGGTTTTTAACCATTCTTGTGCATCCAATAAGTACATTTGTGTCATTGGTTGAACATTTAGGTCATTTTCGTCCTCCAGAGGCTTTTTCTCGTCCAATTAGGGTTTTTAACCAATCTTGTGCATCCAATAAGTGATTTTGTGTCATTGGTTGAACATTTAGATCATTTTCGTCCTCAAAAGGCTTATTCTCGTCCATTTAGGGATTTTAACCAATCTTGTGCATCCAAAAAGTGATTTTGTTTCATTGGTTGAACATTTAGGTCATTTTCGTCCTCCCAAGGCTTATTCTCGACCAATTAGGGTTTTTAACCAATATTGTGCATCCAATAAGTGATTTTGTGTCATTGGTTGAACATTTAGGTCATTTTCGTCCTCCCTAGTCTTATTCTCGTCCAATTAGGGTTTTTAACCAATCTTGTGCATCCAATAAGTACATTTGTGTCATTGGTTGAACATTTAGGTCATTTTCGTTCTCCCTAGGCTTATTCTCGTCCAATATGGGTTTTTAACCAATCTTGTGCATCCAATAAGTACATTTGTGTCATTGGTTGAACATTTAGGTCATTTTCGTCCTCCCGAAGCTTATTCTCGTCAAATTGGGGTTTTTAACCAATCTTGTGCATCCAATAAGTACATTTGTGTCATTGGTTGAACATTTAGGTCATTTTCGTCCTCCTGAGCCTTATTCTCCTCCAATTAGGGTTTTTAACCAATCTTGTGCATCCAATAAGTGATTTTGTGTCATTGGTTGAACATTTAGGTCATTTTCGTCCTCCCAAGGCTTATTCTCGTCCAATTAGGGTTTTTAACAAATCTTGTGCATCCAATAAGTGATTTAGTGTCATTGGTTGAACATTTAGGTCATTTTCTTACTCCCAAGGCTTATTCTCGTCCAATTAGGGTTTTTAACCAATCTTGTGCATCCAATAAGTGATTTTGTGTCATTGGTTGAACATTTAGGTCATTTTCGTCCTCCCAAGGCTTATTCTCGTCCAATTAGGGTTTTTAACCAATCTTGTGCATCCAATAAGTGATTTTGTTTCATTGGTTGAACATTTAAGTCATTTTCGTCCTCCCAAGGCTTATTCTCGTCCAATTAGGGTTTTTAACCAATCTTGTGCATCCAATAAGTGATTTTGTGTCATTGGTTGAACATTTAGGTCATTTTCGTCCTCCCTAGTCTTATTCTCGTCCAATTAGGGTTTTTAACCAATCTTGTGCATCCAATAAGTACATTTGTGTCATTGGTTGAACATTTAGGTCACTTCCGTCCTCCCTAGGCTTATTCTCGTCCAATTAGGGTTTTTAACCAATTTTGTGAATCCAGCAAGTACATTTGTGTCATTGGTTGAACATTTAGGTCATTTTTGTCCTCCCAAGGCTTATTCTTGTCCAATTAGGATTTTTAACCAATCTTGTGCATCCAATAAGTACATTTGTGTCATTGGTTGAACATTTAGGTGATTTTCGTTCTCCCTAGGCTTATTCTCTTCCAATTAGCGTTTCTAAATAATCTTGTGCATCCAATAAGTGATTTTGTGTCATTGGTTGAACATTTAGGTCATTTTTGTCCTCCCATTGCTTATTCTCGTCCAATTAGGTTTTTTAACCAATCTTGTGCATCCAATAAGTACATTTGTGTCATTGGTTGAACATTTAGGTCATTTTCGTCCTCCCTAGGCTTATTCTCGTCCAATTAGGGTTTTTAACCAATCTTGTGCATCCAATAATTACATATGTGTCATTGGTTGAACATTTAGGTCATTTTCGTCCTCCCAAGGCTTATTCTCGTCCAATTAGGGTTTTTAACCAATCTTGTGCATCCATTAAGTACATTTGTGTCATTGGTTGAACATTTAGGTCATTTTCGTCCTCCCTAGGCTTATTCTCGTCCAATTAGGGTTTTTAACCAATCTTGTGCATCCAATAAGTACATTTGTGTCATTGGTTGAACATTTAGGTTATTTTCGCCCTCCCTAGGCTTATTCTCGTCCAATTAGGGTTTTTATCCAATCTTGTGCATCGAATAAGTGATTTTGTGTCATGGGTTGAACATTTAGGTCATTTTCGTCCTCCCAAGGCTTATTCTCGTCCAATTAGGGTTTTTAACCAATCTTGTGCATCCAATAAGTGATTTTGTTTCATTGGTTGAACATTTAGGTCATTTTCGTCCTCCCAAGGCTTATTCTCGTCCATATAGGGTTTTTAACCAATCTTGTGCATTAAATAAGTGATTTTGTGTCATTGGTTGAACATTTAAGTCATTTTCGTTCTCCCAAGGCTTATTCTTTGCCAACTAGGGTTTTTAACCAATCTTGTGCATCCAATAAGTGATTTTGTGTCATTGATTGAACATTTAGGTCATTTTCGTCCTCCCAAGGCTTATTCTCGTCCAATTAGGGTTTTTAACCAATCTTGTGCATCCAATAAGTGATTTTGTGTCATTGGTTGAACATTTAGGTCATTTTCGTCCTCCCTAGTCTTATTCTCGTCCAATTAGGGTTTTTAACATATCTTCTACATCCAATAAGTACATTTGTGTCATTGGTTGAACATTTAGGTCATTATCGTCCTCCCTAGGCTTATTCTCGTCCAATTAGGGTTTTTAACCAATCTTGTGCATCCAATAAGTACATTTGTGTCATTGGTTGAACATTTAGGTCATTTTCGTCCTCCCTAGGCTTATTCTCGTCCAATTAGGGTCTTAACCAATCTTGTGCATCCAATAAGTACATTTGTGTCATTGGTTGAACATTTAGGTCATTTTCGTCCTCCCTAGGCTTATTCTCGTCCAATTAGGGTTTTTAACCAATCTTGTGCATCCAATAATCGATTTTGTGTCATTGGTTGAACATTTAGGTCATTTTCGTCCTCCCTAGGCTTATTCTCGTCCAATTAGGGTTTTTAACCAATCTTGTGCATCCAATAAGTGATTTTGTGTCATTGGTTGAACATTTAGGTCATTTTCGTTTTCCCTAGCCTTATTCTCGTCCAATTAGGGTTTTTAACCAATCTTGTGCATCCAATAAGTGATTTTGTGTCATTGGTTGAACATTTAGGTCATTTTCGTCCTCCCTAGGCTTATTCTCGTCCAATTAGGGTTTTTAACTAATCTTGTGCATCCAATAAGTACATTTGTGTCATTGGTTGAACATTTAGGTCATTTTCGTCATCCCTAGGCTTATTCTCGTTCAATTAGGGTTTTTAACCAATCTTGTGCATCCAATAAGTACATTTGTGTCATTGGTTGAACATTTAGGTCATTTTCGTCCTCCCTAGGCTTATTCTCGTCCAATTAGGGTTTTAACCAATCTTGTGCATCCAATAAGTGATTTTGTGTCATTGGTTGAACATTTAGGTAATTTTCGTCCTCCCAACTTTTATTCTCGTCCAATTAGGGTTTTTAACCAATCTTGTGCATCCAATAAGCGATTTTGTGTCATTGGTTGAACATTTAGGTCATTTTCGTTTTCCCTAGCCTTATTCTCGTCCAATTAGGGTTTTTAACCAATCTTGTGCATCCAATAAGTGATTTTGTGTCATTGGTTGAACATTTAGGTCATTTTCGTCCTCCCAAGGCTTATTCTCGTCCAATTAGGGTTTTTAACCAATCTTGTGCATCCAATAAGTACATTTGTGTCATTGGTTGAACATTTAGGTCATTTTCGTCCTCCTAAGGATTATTCTCGTCCAATTAGGGTTTTCAACCAATCTTGTGCATCTAATAAGTGATTTTGTGTCATTGGTTGAACATTTAGGTCATTTTCGTCCTCCCAAGGCTTATTCTCGTCCAATTAGGGTTTTTAACCAATCTTGTGCATCCAATAAGTGATTTTGTTTCATTGGTTGAACATTTAGGTCATTTTCGTCCTCCCAAGGCTTATTCTCGTCCATTTAGGGTTTTTAACCAATCTTGTGCATCCAATAAGTGATTTTGTGTCATTTGTTGAACATTTATGTCATTTTCGTCCTCCCTTGGCTTATTCTCGTCCAATTAGGGTTTTTATCCAATCTTGTGCATCGAATAAGTGATTTTGTTTTATTGGTTGAACATTTAGGTCATTTTCGTCCTCCCTAGGCTTATTCTCTTCCAATTCGGGTTTTTAACCAATCTTGTGCATCCAATAAGTAAATTTGTGTCATTGGTTGAACATTTAGGTCATTTTCGTCCTCCCGAGGCTTATTCTCGTCCAGTTACGGTTTTTAACCAATCTTGCGCATCCAATAAGTACATTTGTGTCATTGGTTGAACATTTAGGTCATTTTCGTCCTCCCGAGCCTTATTGTCATCCAATTAGGGTTTTTAACCAATCTTGTGCATCCAATAAGTGATTTTGTGTCATTGGTTGAACATTTAGGTCATTTTCGTCCTCCCAAGTCTTATTCTCGTCCAATTAGGGTTTTTAACCAATCTTGTGCATCCAATAAGTGATTTTGTGTCATTGGTTGAACATTTAGGTCATTTTCGTCCTCCCGAGGCTTATTCTCGTCCAATTAGGGTTTTTAACCAATCTTGTGCATCCAATAAGTGATTTTGTTTCATTGGTTGAACATTTAGGTCATTTTCGTCCTCCGAAGGCTTATTCTCGTCCAATTAGGGTATTTAACCAATCTTGTGCATCCAATAAGTGATTTTGTGTCATTGGTTGAACATTAAGGTCATTTTCGTCCTCCCTAGTCTTATTCTCGTCCAATTAGGGTTTTTAACCAATCTTGTGCATCCAATAAGTACATTTGTGTCATTGGTTGAACATTTAGGTCATTTTCGTCCTCCCTAGGCTTATTCTCGTCCAATATGGGTTTTTAACCAATCTTGTGCATCCAATAAGTACATTTGTGTCATTGGTTGAACATTTAGGTAATTTTCGTCCTCCCGAAGCTTATTCTCGTCCAATTAGGGTTTTTAACCAATCTTGTGCATCCAATAAGTATTTTTGTGTCATTGGTTGAACATTTAGTTCATTTTCGTCCTCCCTAGTCTTATTCTCGTCCAATTAGGGTTTTTAACCAATCTTGTGCATCCAATAATTACATATGTGTCATTGGTTGAACATTTAGGTCATTTTCGTTCTCCCAAGGCTTATTCTCGTCCAATTAGGGTTTTTAACCAATCTTGTGCATCCAATAAGTACATTTGTGTCATTGGTTGAACATTTAGGTCATTTTCATCCTCCTGAGGCTTATTCTCGTCCAATTAGGGTTTTTAACCAATCTTGTGCATCCAATAAGTGATTTTGTGTCATTGGTTGAACATTTAGGTCATTTTCGTCCTCCCTAGGCTTATTCTCGTCCAATTAGGGTTTTTAACCAATCTTGTGCATCCAATAAGTAACTTTGTGTCATTGGTTGAACATTTAGGTCATTTTCGTCCTCCCAAGGCTTATTCTCGTCCAATTAGGGTTTTTAACCAATCTTGTGCATCCAATAAGTACATTTGTGTCATTGGTTGAACATTTAGGTCATTTCTTCATCCCAAGGATTATTCTCGTCCAATTAGGGTTATTAACCAATCTTCTGCATCTAATAAGTGATTTTATGTCATTGGTTGAACATTTAGGTCATTTTCGTCCTCCCAATGCTTATTCTAGTCCATTAGGATTTTTATCCAATCTTGTGCATCCAATAAGTGATTTTGTGTCATTGGTTGAACATTTAGGTCATTTTCGTCCTCCCAAGGCTTATTCTCGTCCATTTAGGGTTTTTAACCAATCTTGTGCATCCAATAAGTGATTTTGTGTCATTGGTTGAACATTTAGGTCATTTTCGTCCTCCCAAGGCTTATTCTCGTCCAATTAGGGTTTTTATCCAATCTTGTGCATCGAATAAGTGATTTTGTGTCATTGGTTGAACATTTAGGTCATTTTCGTCCTCCCTAGGCTTATTCTCTTCCAATTCGGGTTTTTAACCAATCTTGTGCATCCAATAAGTACATTTGTGTCATTGGTTGAACATTTAGGTCATTTTCGTCCTCCCGAGGCTTATTCTCGTCCAGTTACGGTTTTTAACCAATCTTGTGCATCCAATAAGTACATTAGTGTCATTGGTTGAACATTTAGGTCATTTTCGTCCTCCCGAGCCTTATTCTCATCCAATTAGGGTTTTTAACCAATCTTGTGCATCCAATAAGTGATTTTGTGTCATTGGTTGAACATTTAGGTCATTTTCGTCCTCCCAAGTCTTATTCTCGTCCAATTAGGGTTTTTAACCAATCTTGTGCATCCAATAAGTGCTTTTGTGTCATTGGTTGAACATTTAGGTCATTTTCGTCCTCCCTAGGCTTATTCTCGTCCAATTAGGGTTTTTAACCAATCTTGTGCATCCAATAAGTACATTTGTGTCATTGGTTGAACATTTAGGTCATTTTCGTCCTCCCAAGGCTTCTTCTCGTCCAATTAGGGTTTTTAACCAATCTTGTGCATTTAATAAGTGATTTTGTGTCATTGGTTGAACATTTAGGTCATTTTCGTCCTCCCAAGGCTTATTCTCGTCCAATTAGGGTTTTTAACCAATCTTGTGCATCCAATAAGTGATTTTGTTTCATTGGTTGAACATTTAGGTCATTTTCGTCCTCCGAAGGCTTATTCTCGTCCAATTAGGGTATTTAACCAATCTTGTGCATCCAATAAGTGATTTTGTGTCATTGGTTGAACATTAAGGTCATTTTCGTCCTCCCTAGTCTTATTCTCGTCCAATTAGGGTTTTTAACCAATCTTGTGCATCCAATAAGTACATTTGTGTCATTGGTTGAACATTTAGGTCATTTTCGTCCTCCCTAGGCTTATTCTCGTCCAATATGGGTTTTTAACCAATCTTGTGCATCCAATAAGTACATTTGTGTCATTGGTTGAACATTTAGGTAATTTTCGTCCTCCCGAAGCTTATTCTCGTCCAATTAGGGTTTTTAACCAATCTTGTGCATCCAATAAGTATTTTTGTGTCATTGGTTGAACATTTAGTTCATTTTCGTCCTCCCTAGTCTTATTCTCGTCCAATTAGGGTTTTTAACCAATCTTGTGCATCCAATAATTACATATGTGTCATTGGTTGAACATTTAGGTCATTTTCGTTCTCCCAAGGCTTATTCTCGTCCAATTAGGGTTTTTAACCAATCTTGTGCATCCAATAAGTACATTTGTGTCATTGGTTGAACATTTAGGTCATTTTCATCCTCCTGAGGCTTATTCTCGTCCAATTAGGGTTTTTAACCAATCTTGTGCATCCAATAAGTGATTTTGTGTCATTGGTTGAACATTTAGGTCATTTTCGTCCTCCCTAGGCTTATTCTCGTCCAATTAGGGTTTTTAACCAATCTTGTGCATCCAATAAGTATTTTTGTGTCATTGGTTGAACATTTAGTTCATTTTCGTCCTCCCTAGTCTTATTCTCGTCCAATTAGGGTTTTTAACCAATCTTGTGCATCCATTAATTACATATGTGTCATTGGTTGAACATTTAGGTCATTTTCGTCCTCCCAAGGCTTATTCTCATCCAATTAGGGTTTTTAACCAATCTTGTGCATCCAATAAGTGATTTTGTGTCATTGGTTGAACATTTAGGTCATTTTCGTCCTCCCAAGTCTTATTCTCGTCCAATTAGGGTTTTTAACCAATCTTGTGCATCCAATAAGTGATTTTGTGTCTTTGGTTGAACATTTAGGTCATTTTCGTCCTCCCTAGGCTTATTCTCGTCCAATTAGGGTTTTTAACCAAACTTGTGCATCCAATAAGTACATTTGTGTCATTGGTTGAACATTTAGGTCATTTTCATCCTCCTGAGGCTTATTCTCGTCCAATTAGGGTTTTTATCCAATCTTGTGCATCGAATAAGTATTTTTGTGTCATTGGTTGAACATTTTGTTCATTTTCGTCCTCCCTAGTCTTATTCTCGTCCAATTAGGGTTTTTAACCAATCTTGTGCATCCAATAATTACATATGTGTCATTGGTTGAACATTTAGGTCATTTTCGTCCTCCCAAGGCTTATTCTCGTCCAATTAGGGTTTTTAACCAATCTTGTGCATCCAATAATTACATATGTGTCATTGGTTGAACATTTAGGTCATTTTCGTCCTCCCAAGGCTTATTCTCGTCCAATTAGGGTTTTTAACCAATCTTGTGCATCCAATAAGTGATTTTGTGTCATTGGTTGAACATTTAGGTCATTTTCGTCCTCCCGAGGCTTATTCTCGTCCAATTACGGTTTTTAACCAATCTTGTGCATCCAATAAGTGATTTTGTGTCATTGGTTGAACATTTAGGTCATTTTCGTCCTCCCAAGGCTTATTCTCGTCGAATTAGGGTTTTTAACCAATCTTGTGCATCCAATAAGTGATTTTGTGTCATTGTTTGAACATTTAGGTCATTTTCGTCCTCCCAAGGCTTATTCTCGTCCAATTAGGGTTTTTAACCAATCTTGTGCATCCAATAAGTACAATTGTGTCATTGGTTGAACATTTAGGTCATTTTCGTCCTCCCAAGTCTTATTCTCGTCCAATTAGGGTTTTTAACCAATCTTGTGCATCCAATAAGTGATTTTGTGTCATTGGTTGAACATTTAGGTCATTTTCGTCCTCCCTAGGCTTATTCTCGTCCAATTAGGGTTTTTAACCAATCTTGTGCATCAAATAAGTACACTTGTGTCATTGGTTGAACATTTAGGTCATTTTCGTCCTCCCTATGCTTATTCTCGTCCAATTAGGGTTTTTAACCAATCTTGTGCATCCAATAAGTACATTTGTGTCATTGGTTGAACATTTAGGTCATTTTCGTCCTCCCTAGGCTTATTCTCGTCCAATTAGGGTTTTTAACCAATGATGTGCATCCAATAATTACATTTGTGTCATTGGTTGAACATTTAGGTCATTTTCGTCCTCCCTAGGCTTATTCTCGTCCAATTAGGGTTTTCAACCAATCTTGTGCATCCAATAAGTACATTTGTGTCATTGGTTGAACATTTAGGTCATTTTCATCCTCCCGATGCTTATTCTCGTCCAATTAGGGTTTTTAACCAATCTTGTTCATCCAATAAGTGATTTTGTGTCATTGGTTGAACATTTAGGTCATTTTCGTCCTCCCAAGGCTTATTCTCGTCCATTTAGGGTTTTTAACCAATCTTGTGCATCCAATAAGTGATTTTGTGTAATTTGTTGAACATTTAGGTCATTTTCGTCCTCCCTAGGCTTATTCTCGTCCAATTAGGGTTTTTATCCAATCTTGTGCATCGAATAAGTGAATTTGTGTCATTGGTTGAACATTTAGGTCATTTTCGTCCTCCCTAGGCTTATTCTCTTCCAATTCGGGTTTTTAACCAATCTTGTGCATCCAATAAGTACATTTGTGTCATTGGTGGAACATTTAGGTCATTTTCGTCCTCCCGAGGCTTATTCTCGTCCAATTACGGTTTTTAACCAATCTTGTGCATCCAATAAGTACATTTGTGTCATTGGTTGAACATTTAGGTCATTTTCATCCTCCCGATGCTTATTCTCGTCCAATTAGGTTTTTTAACCAATCTTGTGCATCCAATAAGTGATTTTGTTTCATTGGTTGAACATTTAGGTCATTTTCGTCCTCCCAAGGCTTATTCTCGTCCATTTAGGGTTTTTAACCAATCTTGTGCATCCAATAAGTGATTTTGTGTCATTTGTTGAACATTTAGGTCATTTTCGTCCTCCCTACGCTTATTCTCGTCCAATTTGGGTTTTTATCCAATCTTGTGCATCGAATAAGTGATTTTGTGTCATTGGTTGAACATTTAGGTCATTTTTGTTTTCCCTAGGCTTATTCTCTTCCAATTCGGGTTTTTAACCAATCTTGTGCATTCAATAAGTACATTTGTGTCATTGGTTGAACATTTAGGTCATTTTCGTCCTCCCGAGGCTTATTCTCGTCCAGTTACGACTTTTAACCAATCTTGTGCATCCAATAAGTACATTTGTGTCATTGGTTGAACACTTAGGTCATTTTCGTCTTCCCGAGCCTTATTCTCATCCAATTAGGGTTTTTAACCAATCTTGTGCATCCAATAAGTGATTTTGTGTCATTGGTTGAACATTTAGGTCATTTTCGTCCTCCCTAGGCTTATTCTCGTCCAATTAGGGTTTTTAACCAATCTTGTGCATCCAATAAGTACATTTGTGTTATTGGTTGGACATTTAGGTCATTTTCATCATCCCTAGGCATATTCTCGTCCAATTAGGGTTTCTAACAAATCTTGTGCATCCAATAAGTGATTTTGTGTCATTGGTTTAACATTTAGGTCATTTTCGTCCTCTCAAGGCTTATTCTCGTCCAATTAGGGTTTTTAACCAATCTTTTGCATCCAATAAGTACATTTGTGTCATTGGTTGAACATTTAGGTCATTTTCATCCTCCCAAGGCTTATTCTCGTCCAATTAGGGTTTTTAACCAAACTTGTGCATCCAATAAGTGATTTTGTGTCATTGGTTGAACATTTAGGTCATTTTCGTCCTCCCAAGGCTTATTCTCGTCCAATTAGGGTTTTTAACCAATCTTGTGCATCCAATAAGTGATTTTGTTTCATTGGTTGAACATTTAGGTCATTTTCGTCCTCCCTAGTTTTATTCTCCTCCAATTAGGGTTTTTAACCAATCTTGTGCATCCAATAAGTACATTTGTGTCATTGGTTGAGCAATTAGGTCATTTTCGTCCTCCCTAGTCTTATTCTCGTCCAATTAGGGTTTTTAACCAATCTTGTGCATCCAATAACTACATTTGTGTCATTGGTTGAACATTTATGTCATTTTCATCCTCCCTAGGATTATTCTCGTCCAATAAGGGTTTTTAACCAATCTTGTGCATCCAATAAGTTATTTTGTGTCATTGGTTTAACATTTAGGTCATTTTCGTCCTCCCACGGCTTATTCTCGTCCATTTAGGGTTTTTAACCAATCTTGTGCATCCAATAAGTGATTTTGTGTCATTGGTTGAACATTTAGGTCATTTTCATACTCCCAAGGCTTATTCTTTGCCAATTAGGGTTTATTACCAATCTTATGCATCCAATAAGTGATTTTGTGTCATTGGTTGAACATTTAGGTCATTTTCGTCCTCCCAAGGCTTATTCTCGTCCAATTAGGGTTTTTAACCAATCTTGTGCATCCAATAAGTGATTTTGTTTCATTGGTTGAACATTTAGGTCATTTTCGTCCTCCGAAGGCTTATTCTCGTCCAATTAGTGTATTTAACCAATCTTGTGCATCCAATAAGTGATTTTGTGTCATTGGTTGAACATTTAGGTCATTTTCGTCCTCCCTAGTCTTATTCTCGTACAATTAGGGTTTTTAACCAATCTTGTGCATCCAATAAGTACATTTGTGTCATTGGTTGAACATTTAGGTAATTTTCGTCCTCCCTAGGCTTATTCTCGTCCAATATGGGTTTTTAACCAATCTTGTGCATCCAATACGTACATTTGTGTCATTGGTTGAACATTTAGGTCATTTTCGTCCTCCCGAAGCTTATTCTCGTCCAATTAGGGTTTTTAACCAATCTTGTGCATCCAATAAGTGATTTTGTGTCATTGGTTGAACATTTAGTTCATTTTCGTCCTCCCTAGTCTTATTCTCGTCCAATTAGGGTTTTTAACCAATCTTGTGCATCCAATAATTACATATGTGTCATTGGTTGAACATTTAGGTCATTTTCGTCCTCCCAAGGCTTATTCTCGTCCAATTAGGGTTTTTAACCAATCTTGTGCATCCAATAAGTGATTTTGTGTCATTGGTTGAACATTTAGGTCATTTTCGTCGTCCTAAGGCTTATTCTCGTCCAATTAGGGTTTTTAACCAATCTTGTGCATCCAATAAGTGATTTTGTGTCATTGGTTGAACATTTAGGTCATTTTCGTCCTCCCTAGGCTTATTCTCGTCCAATTAGGGTTTTTAACCAATCTTGTGCATCCAATAAGTACATTTGTGTCATTGGTTGAACATTTAGGTCATTTTCATCCTCCCGATGCTTATTCTCGTCCAATTAGGGCTTTTAACCAATCTTGTTCATCCAATAAGTGATTTTGGGTCATTGGTTGAACATTTAGGTCATTTTCGTCCTCCCAAGGCTTATTCTCGTCCATTTAGGGTTTTTAACCAATCTTGTGCATGCAATAAGTGACTTTGTGTCATTTGTTGAACATTTAGGTCATTTTCGTCCTCCGTAGGCTTATTCTCGTCCAATTAGGGTTTTTATCCAATCTTGTGCATCGAATAAGTGATTTTGTGTCATAGGTTGAACATTTAGGTCATTTTCGTCCTCCCTAGGCTTATTCTCTTCCAATTCGGGTTTTTAACCAATCTTGGCATCCAATAAGTACATTTGTGTCATTGGTTGAACATTTAGGTCATTTTCGTCCTCCCGAGGCTTATTCTCGTCCAATTACGGTTTTTAACCAATCTTGTGCATCCAATAAGTGATTTTGTGTCATTGGTTGAACATTTAGGTCATTTTCGTCCTCCCAAGGCTTATTCTCGTCCAATTAGGGTTTTTAACCAATATTGTGCATCCAATAAGTGATTTTGTGTCATTGGTTGAACATTTAGGTCATTTTCGTCCTCCCTAGGCATTTTCTCGTCCAATTTGGGTTTTTAACCAATCTTGTGCATCCAATAAGTACATTTGTGTCATTGGTTGAACATTTAGGTCATTTTCGTCCTCCCAAGGCTTATTCTCGTCCAATTAGGGTTTTTAACCAATCTTGTGCATCCAATAAGTACATTTGTGTCATTGGTTGAACATTTAGGTCATTTTCGTCCTCCGATGGCTTATTCTCGCCCAATTAGGGTTTTTAACCAATCTTGTGCATCCAATAAGTACATTTGTGTCATTGGTTGAACATTTAGGTCATTTTCGTCCTCCCAAGGCTTATTCTCGTCCAATTAGGGTTTTTAACCAATCTTGTGCATCCAATTAGTGATTTTGTGTCCTTGGTTGAACATTTAGGTCATTTTCGATTTCCCAAGGCTTATTCTCGTCCAATTATGGTTTTTAACCAATCTTGTGCATCCAATAAGTACATTTGTGTCATTGGTTGAACATTTTGGTCATTTTCGTCCTCCCAAGGCTTGTTCTCGTCCAATTAGTGTTTTTAACCAATCTTGTGCATCCAATAAGTACAGTTGTGTCATTGGTTGAACATTTAGGTCATTTTCGTCCTCCCAAGGCTTATTCTCGTCCAATTAGGGTTTTTAACCAATCTTGTGCATCCAATAAGTACATTTGTGTCATTGGTTGAACATTTAGGTCATTTTCGTCCTCCCAAGGCTTATTCTCGTCCAATTAGGGTTTTTAACCAATCTTGTGCATCCAATAAGTACATTTGTGTCATTGGTTGAACATTTAGGTCATTTTCGTCCTCCTAAGGCTTATTCTCGACCAATTACAATTTTTAACCAATCTTGTGCATCCAATAAGTGATTTTGTGTCATTGGTTGAACATTTAGGTCATTTTCGTCCTCCCAAGGCTTATTCTCATCCAATTAGGGTTTTTCTCCAATATTGTGCATCCAATAAGTGATTTTGTGTCATTGGTTGAACATTTAGGTCATTTTCGTCCTCCCAAGGCTTATTCTCGTCCAATTAGGGTTTTTAACCAATCTTGTGCATCCAATAAGTACATTTGTGTCATTGGTTGAACATTTAGGTCATTTTCATCCTCCCTAGGCTTTTTCTCATCCAATTAGGGTTTTTAACCAATCTTGTGCATCCAATAAGTACATTTGTGTCATTGGTTGAACATTTAGGTCATTTTCGTCCTCCCAAGGCTTATTCTCGTCCAATTAGGGTTTTTAAACAATCTTGTGCATCCAATAAGTACATTTGTGTCATTGGTTGAACATTTAGGTCATTTTCGTCCTCCCAAGGCTTATTCTTGACCTATTAGGGTTTTTAACCAATCTTGTGCATCCAATAAGTGATTTTGTGTCATTGGTTGAACATTTAGGTCATTTTCGTCCTCCCAAGGCTTATTCTCGTCCAATTAGGGTTTTTAACCAATCTTGTGCATCCAATAAGTACATTTGTGTCATTGGTTGAACATTTAGGTCATTTTCGTCCTCCCATGGCTTATTCTCGTCCAATTCGGGTTTTTAACCAATCTTGTGCATCCAATAAGTACATTTGTGTCATTGGTTGAACATTTAGGTCATTTTCGTCCTCCCAAGGCTTATTCTCGTCCAATTAGGGTTTTTAACCAATCTTGTGCATCCAATAAGTACATTTGTGTCATTGGTTGAACATTTAGGTCATTTTCGTCCTCCCAAGGCTTATTCTCATCCAATTAGGGTTTTTATCCAATCTTGTGCATCCAATAACTACATTTGTGTCATTGGTTGAACATTTAGGTCATTTTCGTCCTCCCAAGGCTGATTCTCGTCCAAATTAGGGTTTCTAACCAATCTTGTGCATCCAATAAGTACATTTGTGTCATTGGTTGAACATTTAGGTCATTTTCGTCCTCCCAAGGCTTATTCTCGTCCAATTAGGGTTTTTAACCAATCTTGTGCATCCAATAAGTACATTTGTGTCATTGGTTGAACATTTAGGTCATTTTCGTCTTCCCTAGGCTTATTCTCGTCCAATTAGGGGTTTAAACCAATCTTGTGCATCCAATAAGTGATTTTGTGTCATTGGTTGAACATTTAGGTCATTTTCGTCCTCCCTAGGCTTATTCTCGTCCAATTAGGGTTTTTAACCAATCTTGTGCATCCAATAAGTACATTTCTGTCGTTGGTTGAACATTTAGGTCATTTTCGTCCTCCCTAGGCTTATTCTCGTCCAATTAGGGTTTTTAACCAATCTTGTGCATCCAATAAGTGATTTTGTGTCATTGGTTGAACATTTAGGTCATTTTCGTCCTCCTGAGGCTTATTCTCGTCCAATTAGGGTTTTTAACCAATCTTGTGCATCCAATAAGTGATTTTGTGTCATTGGTTGAACATTTAGGTCATTTTCGTCCTCCCTAGGCTTATTCTCGTCCAATTAGGGTTTTTAACCAATCTTGTGCATCCAATAAGTGATTTTGTGCCATTGGTTGAACACTTAGGTCATTTTCGTCCTCCAAGGGCTTATTGTTGTCCAATTAGGGTTTTTAACCAATCTTGTGCATCCAATAAGTGATTTTGTGTCATTGGTTGAACATTTAGGTCATTTTCGTCCTCCCTAGGCTTATTCTCGTCCAATTAGGGTTTTTAACCAATCTTGTGCATCCAATAAGTACATTTGTGTCATTGGTTGAACCTTTAGGTTATTTTTGTCCTCCCAAGGCTTATTCTCGTCCAATTAGGGTTTTTAACCAATCTTGTGCATCCAATAAGTGATTTTGTGTCATTGGTTGAACATTTAGGTCATTTTCGTCCTCCCTAGGCTTATTCTCGTCCAATTAGGGTTTTTAACCAATCTTGTGCATCCAATAAGTACATTTGTGTCATTGGTTGAACATTTAGGTAATTTTCGTCCTCCCAATGCTTATTCTCGTCCAATTAGGGTTTTTAACCAATCTTGTGCATCCAATAAGTGATTTTGTGTCATTGGTTGAACATTTAGATCATTTTCGTCCTCCTGAGGCTTATTCTCGTCTAATTAGGGTTTTTAACCAATCTTGTGCATCCAACAAGTACATTTGTGTCATTGGATGAACATTTAGATTATTTTCGTCCTCCCAAGGCTTATTCTCGTCCAATTAGGGTTTTTAACCAATCTTGTGCATCCAATAAGTGATTTTGTGTCATTGGTTGAACATTTAGGTCATTTTCGTCCTCCCTAGGCTTATTCTCGTCCAATTAGGGTTTTTAACCAATCTTGCGCATCCAATAAATACATTTGTGTCATTGGTTGAACATTTAGGTCATTTTCGTCCTCCCTAGGCTTATTCTCGTCCTATTAGGGTTTTTAACCAATCTTGTGCATCCAATAAGTGATTTTGTGTCATTGGTTGAACATTAAGGTCATTTTCATCCTCCCAAGGCTTATTCTCGTCCAATTAGGGTTTTTAACCAATCTTGTGCATCCAATAAGTGATTTTGTGTCATTGGTTGAACATTAAGGTCATTTTCATCATCCCAAGGTTTATTCTCGTCCAATTAGGGTTTTTAACCAATCTTGTGCATCCAATAAGTACATTTGTGTCACTGGTTGAACATTTAGGTCATTTTCGTCCTCGCTAGGCTTATTCTCGTCCAATTAGGGTTTTTAACCAATCTTGTGCATCCAATAAGTGATTTTGTGTCATTGGTTGAACATTTAGGTCATTTTCGTCCTCCCTAGGCTTATTCTCGTCCAATTAGGGTTTTTAACCAATCTTGTGCATCCAATAAGTACATTTGTGTCATTGGTTGAATATTTAGGTCATTTTCGTCCTCCCTACTCTTTTTCTCGTCCAATTAGGGTTTTTACCCAATCTTGTGCATCTAATAAGTGATTTTGTGTCATTGGTTGAACATTTAGGTCATTTTCGTCCTCCCTAGGCTTATTCTCGTCCAATTAGGGTTTTTAACCAATTTTGTGCATCCAATAAGTACATTTGTGTCATTGGTTGAACATTTAGGTCATTTTCGTCCTCCCTAGGCTTATTCTCGTCCAATTAGGGTTTTTAACCAATCTTGTGCTTACAATAATTACATATGTGTCATTGGTTGACCATTTAGGTCATTTTCGTCCTCCCTAGGCTTATTCTCGTCCAATTAGGGTTTTTAACCAATCTTGTGCATCCAATAATTACATATGTGTCATTGGTTGAACATTTAGGTCATTTTCGTCCTCCCGAGGCTTATTCTCATCCAATTACGGTTTTTAACCAATCTTGTGCATTTAATAAGTGATTTTGTGTCATTGGTTGAACATTTAGGTCATTTTCGTCCTCCCAAGGCTTATTCTCGTCCAATTAGGGTTTTTAACCAATCTTGTGCATCCAATAAGTGATTTTGTTTCATTGGTTGAACATTTAGGTCATTTTCGTCCTCCTTAGGCTTATTCTCGACCAATTAGGGGTTTAAACCAATATTGTGCATCCAATAAGTGATTTTGTGTCATTGGTTGAACATTTAGGTCATTTTCGTCCTCCCTAGTCTTACTCTCGTCCAATTAAGGTTTTTAACCAATCTTGTGCATCCAATAAGTACATTTGTGTCATTGGTTGAACATTTAGGTCATTTTCGTCCTCCCTAGGCTTATTCTCGTCCAATATGGGTTTTTAACCAATCATGTGCATCCAATAAGTACATTTGTGTCATTGGTTGAACATTTAGGTCATTTTCGTCCTCCCGAAGCTTATTCTCGTCCAATTATGGTTTTTAACCAATCTTGTGCATCCAATAAGTGATTTTGTGTCATTGGTTGAACATTTAGGTCATTTTCGTCCTCCCTAGGCTTATTCTCGTCCAATTAGGGTTTTTAACCAATCTTGTGCATCCAATAATTACATATTTGTCATTGGTTGAACATTTAGGTCATTTTCGTCCTCCCGAGCCTTATTCTCCTCCAAGTAGGGTTTTTAACCAATCTTGTGCATCCAATAAGTGATTTTTTGTCATTGGTTGAACATTTAGGTCATTTTCGTCCTCCCAAGGCTTATTCTCGTCCAATTAGGGTTTTTAACCAATCTTGTGCATCCAATAAGTGATTTTGTTTCAGTGGTTGAACATTTAAGTCATTTTCGTCCTCCGAAGGCTTATTCTCGTCCAATTAGGGTATTTAACCAATCTTGTGCATCCAATAAGTGATTTTGTGTCATTGGTTGAACATTTAGGTCATTTTCGTCCTCCCTAGTCTTATTCTCGTACAATTAAGGTTTTTAACCAATCTTGTGCATCCAATAAGTACATTTGTGTCATTGGTTGAACATTTAGGTCATTTTCGTCCTCCCTAGGCTTATTCTCGTCCAATATGGGTTTTTAACCAATCTTGTGCATCCAATACGTACATTTGTGTCATTGGTTGAACATTTAGGTCATTTTCGTCCTCCCGAAGCTTATTCTCGTCCAATTAGGGTTTTTAACCAATCTTGTGCATCCAATAAGTGATTTTGTGTCATTGGTTGAACATTTAGGTCATTTTCGTCCTCCCAAGGCTTATTCTCGTCCAATTAGGGTTTTTAACCAATCTTGTGCATCCAATAAGTGATTTTGTGCCATTGGTTGAACATTTAGGTCATTTTCGTCCTCCCAAGCCTTATTCTCATCCAATTAGGGTTTTTAATCAATCTTGTGCATCCAATAAGTACATTTGTGTTATTGGTTGAACATTTAGGTCATTATCCTCCTCCCAAGGCTTATTCTCGTCCAATTAGGGTTTTTAACCAATCTTGTGCATCCAATAAGTGATTTTGTGTCATTGGTTGAACATTTAGGCAATTTTCGTCCTCCCAAGGCTTATTCTCGTCCAATTAGGGTTTTTAACCAATCTTGTGCATCCAATAAGTGATTTTGTGTCATTGGTTGAACATTTAGGTCATTTTCGTCCTCCCAAGGCTTATTCTCGTCCAATTAGGGTTTTTAACCAATCTTGTGCATCCAATAAGTGATTTTGTGTCATTGGTTGAACATTTAGGTCATTTTCGTCCTCCCAAGGCTTATTCTCGTCCAATTAGGGTTTTTAACCAATCTTGTGCATCCAATAAGTGATTTTGTGTCATTGGTTGAACATTTAGGTCATTTTCGTCCTCCCAAGGCTTATTCTCGCCCAAGTAGGGTTTTTAACCAATCTTGTGCATCCAATAAGTGATTTTGTGTCATTGGTTGAACATTTAGGTCATTTTCGTCCTCCCAAGGCTTATTCTCGTCCAATTAGGGTTTTTAACCAATCTTGTGCATCCAATAAGTGATTTTGTGTCATTGGTTGAACATTTAGGTCATTTTCGTCCTCCTAAGGATTATTCTCGTCGAATTAGGGTTTCTAACCAATCTTGTGCATCCAATAAGTGATTTTGTGTCATTGGTTGAACATTTAGGTCATTTTCGTCCTCCCAAGGCTTATTCTCGTCCAATTAGGGTTTTTAACCAATCTTGTGCATCCAATAAGTGATTTTGTGTCATTGGTTGAACATTATGTCATTTTCGTCCTCTGAATGCTTATTCTCGTCCAATTAGGGTTTTTAACCAATCTTGTGCATCCAATAAGTGATTTTGTGTCATTGGTTGAACATTTAAGTCATTTTCGTCCTTCGAATGCTTATTCTCGTCCAATTAGGGTTTTAAACCAATCTAGTGCATCCAATAAGTGATTTTATGTCATTGGTTGAACATTTAGGTCATTTTCGTCCTCCCTAGGCTTATTCTCGTCCAGTTAGGGTTTTTAACCAATCTTGTGCATCCAATAAGTGATTTTGTGTCATTGGTTGAACATTTAGGTCATTTTCGTCCTCCCAAGGCTTATTCTCGTCCAATTAGGGTTTTTAACCAATCTTGTGCATCCAATAAGTGATTTTGTGTCATTGATTGAACATTTAGGTCATTTTCGTCCTCCCTAGGTTTATTCTCGTCCAATTAGGGTTTTTAACCAATCTTCTGCATCCAATAAGTACATTTGTGTCATTGGTTGAACATTTAGGTCATTTTCGTCCTCCCAAGGCTTATTCTAGTCCAATTAAGGTTTTTAACCAATCATGTGCATCCAATAATTAATTTTGTGTCATTGGTTGAACATTTAAGTCATTTTCGTCCTCCGAATGCTTATTCTCGTCCAATTAGGGTTTTTAACCAATCTAGTGCATCCAATAAGTGATTTTGTGTCATTGGTTGAACATTTAGGTTATTTTCGTCCTCCCTAGGCTTATTCTCGTCCAGTTAGGGTTTTTAACCAATCTTGTGCATCCAATAAGTGATTTTGTGTCATTGGTTGAACATTTAGGTCATTTTCGTCCTCCCAAGGCTTATTCTCGTCCAATTAGGGTTTTTAACCAATCTTGTGCATCCAATAAGTGATTTTGTGTTTGGTTGAACATTTAAGTCATTTTTTGTCCTCTGAATGCTTATTCTCGTCCAATTAGGGTTTTTAACCAATCTTGTGCATCCAATAAGTGATTTTGTGTCATTGGTTGAACATTTAGGTTATTTTCGTCCTCCCAAGGCTTAGTCTCGTCCAATTAGGGCTTTTAACCAATCTTGTGCATCCAATAAGTGATTTTGTGTCATTGGTTGAACATTTAGGTCATTTTCGTTCTCCCAGGGCTTATTCACGTCCAATTAGGGTTTTTAACCAATCTTGTGCATCCAATAAGTGATTTTGTGTCATTGGTTGAACATTTAGGTCATTTTCGTCCTCCCTAGGCTTATTCTCGTCCAATTAGGGTTTTTAACCAATCTTGTGCATCCAATAAGTGATTTTGTGTCGTTGGTTGAACATTTAGGTCATTTTCATCCTCCCTAGGCTTATTCTCGTCCAATTAGGGTTTTAAACCAATCTTGTGCATCCCATAAGTACATTTGTGTCATTGGTTGAACATTTAGGTCATTTTCGTCCTCCCTAGGCTTATTCTCGTCCAATTAGGGTTTTTAACCAATCTTGTGCATCCAATAAGTGATTTTGTGTCATTGGTTGAACATTTAGGTCATTTTCGTCCTCCCAAGGCTTATTCTCGTCCAATTAGGGTTTTTAACCAATCTTGTGCATCCAATAAGTGATTTTGTGTCTTTAGTTGAACATTTAGGTCATTTTCGTCCTCCCAAGGCTTATTCTCGTCCAATTAGGGGTTTTAACCAATCTTGTGCATCCAATAAGTACATTTGTGTCATTGGTTGAACATTTAGGTCATTTTCGTCCTCCCAACGCTTATTCTCGTCCAATTAGGGTTTTTAACCAATCTTGTGCATCCAATAAGTGCTTTTGTGTCATTGGTTGAACATTTAGGTCATTTTCGTCCTCCCAAGGCTTATTCTCGTCCAATTAGGGTTTTTAACCAATCTTGTGCATCCAATAAGTACATTTGCTTCATTGGTTGAACATTTAGGTCATTTTCGTCCTCCCAAGGCTTATTCTCGTCGAATTAGGGTTTTAAACCAATCTTGTGCATCCAATAAGTGATTTTGTGTCATTGGTTGAACATTTAGGTCATTTTCGTCCTCCCAAGGCTTATTCTCGTCCAATTAGGGTTTTTAACCAATCTTGTGCATCCAATAAGTGATTTTGTGCCATTGGTTGAACATTTAGGTCATTTTCGTCCTCCCAAGGCTTATTCTCGTCCAATTAGGGTTTTTAACCAATCTTTTGCATCCAATAAGTGATTTTGTGTCATTAGTTGAACATTTAGGTCATTTACGTCCTCCCAAGGCTTGTTCTCGTCCAATTAGTGTTTTTAACCAATCTTGTTGATCCAATAAGTGATTTTGTGTCATTGGTTGAACATTTAGGTCATTTTCGTCCTCCCAAGGCTTATTCTCGTCCAATTAGGGTTTTTAACCAATCTTGTGCATCCAATAAGTGATTTTGTTTCATTGGTTGAACATTTAGGTCATTTTCGTCCTCCCAAGGCTTATTCTCGTCCAATTAGGGTTTTTAACCAATCTTGTGCATCCAATAAGTGATTTTGTGTCATTGTTTGAACATTTGGGTCATTTTCGTCCTCCCAAGGCTTATTCTCGTCCAATTAGGATTTTTAACCAATCTTGTGCATCCAATAAGTGATTTTGTGTCATTGGTTGAACATTTAGGTCATTTTCGTCCTCCCAAGGCTTATTCTCGTCCAATTAGGGTTTTTAACCAATCTTGTGCATCCAATAAGTGATTTTGTTTCATTGGTTGAACATTTAGGTCATTTTCGTCCTCCCTAGTTTTATTCTCCTCCAATTAGGGTTTTTAACCAATCTTGTGCATCCAATAAGTACATTTGTGTCATTGGTTGAGCAATTAGGTCATTTTCGTCCTCCCTAGTCTTATTCTCGTCCAATTAGGGTTTTTAACCAATCTTGTGCATCCAATAACTACATTTGTGTCATTGGTTGAACATTTATGTCATTTTCATCCTCCCTAGGATTATTCTCGTCCAATAAGGGTTTTTAACCAATCTTGTGCATCCAATAAGTTATTTTGTGTCATTGGTTTAACATTTAGGTCATTTTCGTCCTCCCACGGCTTATTCTCGTCCATTTAGGGTTTTTAACCAATCTTGTGCATCCAATAAGTGATTTTGTGTCATTGGTTGAACATTTAGGTCATTTTCATACTCCCAAGGCTTATTCTTTGCCAATTAGGGTTTATTACCAATCTTATGCATCCAATAAGTGATTTTGTGTCATTGGTTGAACATTTAGGTCATTTTCGTCCTCCCAAGGCTTATTCTCGTCCAATTAGGGTTTTTAACCAATCTTGTGCATCCAATAAGTGATTTTGTTTCATTGGTTGAACATTTAGGTCATTTTCGTCCTCCGAAGGCTTATTCTCGTCCAATTAGTGTATTTAACCAATCTTGTGCATCCAATAAGTGATTTTGTGTCATTGGTTGAACATTTAGGTCATTTTCGTCCTCCCTAGTCTTATTCTCGTACAATTAGGGTTTTTAACCAATCTTGTGCATCCAATAAGTACATTTGTGTCATTGGTTGAACATTTAGGTAATTTTCGTCCTCCCTAGGCTTATTCTCGTCCAATATGGGTTTTTAACCAATCTTGTGCATCCAATACGTACATTTGTGTCATTGGTTGAACATTTAGGTCATTTTCGTCCTCCCGAAGCTTATTCTCGTCCAATTAGGGTTTTTAACCAATCTTGTGCATCCAATAAGTGATTTTGTGTCATTGGTTGAACATTTAGTTCATTTTCGTCCTCCCTAGTCTTATTCTCGTCCAATTAGGGTTTTTAACCAATCTTGTGCATCCAATAATTACATATGTGTCATTGGTTGAACATTTAGGTCATTTTCGTCCTCCCTAGGCTTATTCTCGTCCAATTAGGGTTTTTAACCAATCTTGTGCATCCAATAAGTACATTTGTGTCATTGGTTGAACATTTAGGTCATTTTCGTCCTCCTGAGGCTTATTCTCGTCCAATTAGGGTTTTTAACCAATCTTGTGCATCCAATAAGTGATTTTGTGTCATTGGTTGAACATTTAGGTCATTTTCGTCCTCCCAAGGCTTATTCTCGTCCATTTAGGGTTTTTAACCAATCTTGTGCATCCAATAAGTGATTTTGTGTCATTTGTTGAACTTTTAGGTCATTTTCGTCCTCCCTAGGCTTATTCTCGTCCAATTAGGGTTTTTATCCAATCTTGTGCATCGAATAAGTGAATTTGTGTCATTGGTTGAACATTTAGGTCATTTTCGTCCTCCCTAGGCTTATTCTCTTCCAATTCGGGTTTTTAACCAATCTTGTGCATCCAATAAGTACATTTGTGTCATTGGTGGAACATTTAGGTCATTTTCGTCCTCCCGAGGCTTATTCTCGTCCAATTACGGTTTTTAACCAATCTTGTGCATCCAATAAGTACATTTGTGTCATTGGTTGAACATTTAGGTCATTTTCATCCTCCCGATGCTTATTCTCGTCCAATTAGGGTTTTTAACCAATCTTGTGCATCCAATAAGTGATTTTGTTTCATTGGTTGAACATTTAGGTCATTTTCGTCCTCCCAAGGCTTATTCTCGTCCATTTAGGGTTTTTAACCAATCTTGTGCATCCAATAAGTGATTTTGTGTCATTTGTTGAACATTTAGGTCATTTTCGTCCTCCCTTGGCTTATTCTCGTCCAATTAGGGTTTTTATCCAATCTTGTCCATCGAATAAGTGATTTTGTGTCATTGGTTGAACATTTATGTCATTTTCGTCCTCCCTAGGCTTATTCTCTTCCAATTCGGGTTTTTAACCAATCTTGTGCATCCAATAATTACATATGTGTCATTGGTTGAACATTTAGGTCATTTTCGTCCTCCCAAGGCTTATTCTCGTCCAATTAGGGTTTTTAACCAATCTTGTGCATCCAATAAGTACATTTGTGTCATTGGTTGAACATTTAGGTCATTTTCATCCTCCTGAGGCTTATTCTCGTCCAATTAGGGTTTTTAACCAATCTTGTGCATCCAATAAGTGATTTTGTGTCATTGGTTGAACATTTAGGTCATTTTTGTCCTCCCAAGGCTTATTCTCGTCCAATTAGGGTTTTTAACCAATCTTGTGCATCCAATAAGTGATTTTGTTTCATTGGTTCAACATTTAGGTCATTTTCGTCCTCCTTAGGCTTATTCTCGACCAATTAGGGGTTTAAACCAATATTGTGCATCCAATAAGTGATTTTGTGTCATTGGTTGAACATTTAGGTCATTTTCGTCCTCCCTAGTCTTACTCTCGTCCAATTAGGGTTTTTAACCAATCTTGTGCATCCAATAAGTACATTTGTGTCATTGGTTGAACATTTAGGTCATTTTC
>JBBPBP010000383.1:0-24269 GCA_037974735.1 Cicer chorassanicum
ATATTGGACGAGAATAAGCCTAGGGAAAACGAAAATGACCTAAATATTCAACCAATGACACAAATGTACTTATTGGATGCACAAGATTGGTTAAAAACCCTAATTGGATGAGAATAAGACTAGGGAGGAAGAAAATGACCTAAATGTTCAACCAATGACACAAAATCACTTATTCGATGCACAAGATTGGATAAAAACCCTAATTGGACGAGAATAAGCCTAAGGAGGACGTAAATGACCTAAATGTTTAACCAATGACACAAATGTACTTATTGGATGCACAAGATTGGTTAAAAACCCTAATTGGACTAGAATAAACCTAGGGAGGACGAAAATGACCTAAGTGTTCAACCAATGACACAAATGTACTTATTGGATGCACAAGATTGGTTAAAAACCCTAATTGGACGAGAATAAGACTAGGGAGGACGAAAATGACCTAAATGTTCAACCAATGACACAAAATCACTTATTGGATGCACAAGATTGGTTAAAAACCCTAATTGGACGAGAATAAGCCTCGGGAGGATGAAAATGTCCTAAATGTTCAACCAATGACACAAATGTACTTATTGGATGCACAAGATTGGTTAAAAACCCTAATTGGACGAGAATAAGCCTAGGGAGGACGAAAATGACCTAAATGTTCAACCAATGACACAAATGTAATTATTAGATGCACAATATTGGTTAAAAACCCTAATTAGACGAGAATAAGACTAGGGAGGACGATAATGACCTAAATGTTCAACCAATGACACAAAATCACTTATTGGATGCACAAGATTGGTTAAAAACCCTAATTGGACGAAACTAAGCCTCGGGAGGACAAAAATGACCTAAATGTTCAACCAATGACACAAAATCACTTATTGGATGCATAAGATTGGTTAAAAACCCTAATTGGCAAAGAATAAGCCTTGGGAGAACGAAAATGACCTAAATGTTCAACCAATGACACAAAATCACTTATTGGATGCACAAGATTGGTTAAAAACCCTAATTGGACGAGAATAAGCCTTGGGAGGACGAAAATGACCTAAATGTTCAACCAATGACACAAAATCACTTGTTGGATGCACAAGATTGGTAAAAAACTCTAATTGGATGAGAATAAGCCTTGGGAGGACGAAAATGACCTAAATGTTCAACCAATGACACAAATGTACTTATTGGATGCACAAGATTGGTTAAAAACCCTAATTGGACGAGAATAAGCCTTGGGAGGACGAAAATGACCTAAATGTTCAACCAATGACACAAATGTACTTATTGGATGCACAAGTTTGGTTAAAAACCCTAATTGGACGAGAATAAGCCTTGGAGGACGAAAATGACCTAAATGTTCAACCAAATGACAAAAAATCACTTATTGGATGCACAAGATTGGTTAAAAACCCTAATTGGACGAGAATAAGCCTTGGGAGGACGAAAATGACCTAAATGTTCAACCAATGACACAAAATCTTTTATTGGATGCACAAGATTGGTTAAAAACCCTAATTGGATGAGAATAAGCCTTAGGAGGACAAAAATGACCTAAATGTTCAACCAATGACACAAATGTACTTATTGGATGCACAAGATTGGTTAAAAACCCTAATTGGACGAGAATAAGCCTAGGGAGGACAAAAATGACCTAAATGTTCAACCAATGACACAAAATCACTTACTGGATGCACAAGATTTATTAAAAACCCTAATTGGAGGAGAATAAGCCTAGGGAGGACGAAAATGACCTAAATGTTCAACCAATGACACAAATGTACTTATTGGATGCACAAGATTGGTTAAAAACCCTAATTGGACGAGAATAAGCCTTGGGAGGACGAAAATGACCTAAATGTTCAACCAATGACACAAATGTACTTATTGGATGCACAAGATTTGTCAAAAACCCTGATTGGACGAGAATAAGCCTAGGGAGGACGAAAATGACCTAAATGTTCAACCAATGACACAAATGTACTTATTGGATGCACAAGATTGGTTAAAAACCCTAATTGGACGAGAATAAGCCTAGGGAGGACGAAAATGACCTAAATGTTATACGAATGACACAAATGTACTTATTGGATGCACAAGATTGGTTAAAAACCCTAATTGGACGAGAATAAGCCTAGGGAGGACGAAAATGACCTAAATGTTCAACCAATGACACAAAATCACTTATTGGATGCACAAGATTGGTTAAAAACCCTAATTGGACGAGAATAAGCCTTGGGAGGACAAAAATAACCTAAAGGTTCAACCAATGACACAAATGTACTTATTGGATGCACAAGATTGGTTAAAAACCCTAATTGGACGAGAATAAGCCTAGGGAGGACGAAAATGACCTAAATGTTCAACCAATGACACAAAATCACTTATTGGATGCACTAGATTGGTTAAAAACCCTAATTGGACGAGAATAAGCCGTGGGAGGATGAAAATGACCTAAATTTTCAACCAATGACACAAATGTACTTATTGGATGCACAAGATTGGTTAAAAACCCTAATTGGACGAGAATAAGCCTAGGGAGGACGAAAATGACCTAAATGTTCAACCAATGACACAAATGTACTTATTGGATGCACAAGATTGGTTAAAAACCCTAATTGGACGAGAATAAGCCTCGGGAGGACGAAAATAACCTAAATGTATAACCAAGGAAACAAATGTACTTATTGGATGCACAAGATTGGTTAAAAACCCGAATTGGAAGAGAATAAGCCTAGCGAGGACGAAAATGACCTAAATGTTCAACCAATGACACAAAATCACTTATTCGATGCACAAGATTGGATAAAAACCCTAATTGGACGAGAATAAGCCTAGGGAGGACGAAAATGACCTAAATGTTCAACCAATGACACAAATGTACTTATTGGATGCACAAGATTGGTTAAAAACCCTAATTGGACGAGAATAAGACTAGGGAGGACGAAAATGACCTAAACGTTCAACCAATGACACAAATGTACTTATTGGATGCACAAGATTGGTTAAAAACCCTAATTGGACGAGAATAAGTTTAGGGAGGACGAAAATGACCTAAATGATCAACCAATGACACAAATGTACTTATTGGATGCACAAGATTGGTTAAAAACCCTAATTGGACGAGAATAAGCCTAGGGAGGACGAAAATGACCTAAATGTTCAACCAATGACACAAATGTACTTATTGGATGCACAAGATTGGTTAAAAACCCTAATTTGACGAGAATAAGACTAGGGAGGACAAAAATGACCTAAATGTTCAACCAATGACACAAATGTACTTATTGGATGCACAAGATTGGTTAAAAACCCTAATTGGACGAGAATAAGCCTTGGGAGAACGAAAATGACCTAAATGTTCAACCAATGACACAAAATCACTTATTAGATGCACAAGATTGGTTAAAAACCCTAATTGGACGAGAATAAGCCTTGAAATACGAAAATGACCTAAATGTTCAACCAATGACACAAATGTACTTATTGGATGCACAAGATTGGTTAAAAACCCTAATTGGACGAGAATAAGCCTAGGGAGGACGAAAATGACCTAAATGTTCAACCAATGACACAAATGTACTTATTGGATGCACAAGATTGGTTAAAAACCCTAATTGGACGAGAATAAGACTAGGGAGGACGAAAATGACCTAAATGTTCAACCAATGACACGAAATCACCTATTGGATGCACAAGATTGGTTAAAAACCCTAATTGGACGAGAATAAGCCTTGGGAGGACGAAAATGAACTAAATGTTCAACCAATGACACAAAATCACTTATTGGATGCACAAGATTGGTTAAAAACCCTAATTGGAGGAGAATAAGCCTTGGGAGGACGAAAATGACCTAAATGTTCAACCAATGACACAAAATCACTTATTGGATGCACAAGATTAGATAAAAACCCTAATTGGACGAGAATAAGTCTTCGGAGGACGAAAATGACCTAAATGTTCAACCAATGACACAAATGTACTTATTGGATGCACAAGATTGGTTAAAAACCCTAATTGGACGAGAATAAGCCTTGGGAGGACGAAAATGACCTAAATGTTCAACAATGACACAAATGTACTTATTGGATGCACAAGATTGGTTAAAAACCCTAATTGGACGAGAATAAGCCTTGGGAGGACGAAAATGACCTAAATGTTCAACCAATGACACAAATGTACTTATTGGATGCACAAGATTGGTTAAAAACCCTAATTGGACGAGAATAAGCCTTGGGAGGACGAAAATGACCTAAATGTTCAACCAATGACACAAATGTACTTAGTGGATGCACAAGATTGGTTAAAAACCCTAATTGTACGAGAATAAGCCTTGGGAGGACGAAAATGACCTAAATGTTCAACCAATGACACAAATGTACTTATTGGATGCACAAGATTGGTTAAAAATCCTAATTGGACGAGAATAAGCCTTGGGAGGACGAAAATGACCTAAATGTTCAAACAATGACACAAATGTACTTATTGGATGCACAAGATTGGTTAAAAACCCTAATTGGACGAGAATAAGCCTTGGGAGGACGAAAATGACCTAAATGTTCAACCAATGACACAAATGTACTTATTGGATGCACAGATTGGTTAAAAACCGTAATTGGACGAGCATAAGCCTTCGGAGGACGAAAATCACCAAAATGTTAAACCAATGACACAAATGTACTTATTGGATGCACAAGATTGGTTAAAAACCCTAATTGGACGAGAATAAGCCTTGGGAGGACGAAAATGACCTAAATGTTCAACCAATGACACAAATGTACTTATTGGATGCACAAGATTGGTTAAAAACCCTAACTGGACGAGAATAAGAATTGGGAGGACGAAAATGACCTAAATGATCAACCAATGACACAAATGTACTTATTGGATGCACAAGATTGGTTAAAAACCCTAATTGGACGAGAATAAGCCTTGGGAGGACGAAAATGACCTAAATGTTCAACCAATGACACAAATGTACTTATTGGATGCACAAGATTGGTTAAAAACCCTAATTGGGCGAGAATAAGCCATCGGAGGACGAAAATGACCTAAATGTTCAACCAATGACACAAATGTACTTATTGGATGCACAAGATTGGTTAAAAACCCTAATTGGACGAGAATAAGCCTTGGGAGGACGAAAATGACCTAAATGTTCAACCAATGACACAAATGTACTTATTGGATGCACAAGATTGGTTAAAAACCCTAACTGGACAAGAAAAAGACTTGGGAGGACGAAAATAACCTAAATGTTCAACCAATGACACAAATGTACTTATTGGATGCACAAGATTGGTTAAAAACCCTAATTGGACGAGAATAAGCCTTGGGAGGACGAAAATGACCTAAATGTTCAACCAATGACACAAATGTACTTATTGGATGCACAAGATTGGTTAAAAACCCTAATTGGACGAGAATAAGCCTTGGGAGGACGAAAATGACGTAATTGTTCAACCAATGACACAAATGTACTTATTGGATGCACAAGATTGGTTAAAAACCCTAATTGGACGAGAATAAGCCTTGGGAGGACGAAAATGACCTAAATGTTCAACCAATGACACAAATGTACTTATTGGATGCACAAGACTGGTTAAAAACCCTAATTGAACGAGAATAAGCCTTGGCAGGACGAAAATGACCTAAATGTTCAACCAATGACACAAATGTACTTATTGGATGCACAAGATTGGTTAAAAACCCTAATTGGACGAGAATAAGCCTTGGGAGGACGAAAATGACCTAAATGTTCAACCAATGACACAAATGTACTTATTGGATGCACAAGATTGGTTAGAAACCCTAATTTGGACGAGAATCAGCCTTGGGAGGACGAAAATGACCTAAATGTTCAACCAATGACACAAATGTAGTTATTGGATGCACAAGATTGGATAAAAACCCTAATTGGATGAGAATAAGCCTTGGGAGGACGAAAATGACCTAAATGTTCAACCAATGACACAAATGTACTTATTGGATGCACAAGATTGGTTAAAAACCCTAATTGGACGAGAATAAGCCTTGGGAGGACGAAAATGACCTAAATGTTCAACCAATGACACAAATGTACTTATTGGATGCACAAGATTGGTTAAAAACCCGAATTGGACGAGAATAAGCCATGGGAGGACGAAAATGACCTAAATGTTCAACCAATGACACAAATGTACTTATTGGATGCACAAGATTGGTTAAAAACCCTAATTGGACGAGAATAAGCCTTGGGAGGACGAAAATGACCTAAATGTTCAACCAATGAAACAAAATCACTTATTGAATGCACAAGATTGGTTAAAAACCCTAATTGGACGAGAATATGCCTTGGGAGGACGAAAATGACCTAAACGTTCAACCAATGACACAAAATCACTTATTGGATGCACAAGATTGGTTAAAAACCCTAATTGGACGAGAATAAGCCTAGGGAGGACGAAAATGACCTAAATGTTCAACCAATGACACAAATGAACTTATTGGATGCACAAGATTGGTTAAAAACCCTAATTGGACGAGAATAAGACTAGGGAGGACGAAAATGACCTAAATGTTCAACCAATGACACAAAATCACTTATTGGATGCACAAGATTGGTTAAAAACCCTAATTGGACGAGAATAAGCCTCGGGAGGATGAAAATGTCCTAAATGTTCAACCAATGACACAAATGTACTTATTGGATGCACAAGATTGGTTAAAAACCCTAATTGGACGAGAATAAGCCTAGGGATGACGAAAATGACCTAAATGTTCAACCAATGACACATATGTAATTATTGGATGCACAAGATTGGTTAAAAACCCTAATTGGACGAGAATAAGACTAGGGAGGACGAAAATGACCTAAATGTTCAACCAATGACACAAAATCACTTATTGGATGCACAAGATTGGTTAAAAACCCTAATTGGACGAGAATAAGCTTCGGGAGGACGAAAATGACCTAAATGTTCAACCAATGACACAAATGTACTTATTGGATGCACAAGATTGGTTAAAAACCCATATTGGACGAGAATAAGACTAGGGAGGACGAAAATGACCTAAATGTTCAACCAATGACACAAAATCACTTATTGGATGCATAAGATTGGTTAAAAACCCTAATTGGACGAGAATAAGCTTCGGGAGGACGAAAATGACCTAAATGTTCAACCAATGACACAAATGTACTTATTGGATGCACAAGATTGGTTAAAAACCCATATTGGACGAGAATAAGCCTAGGGAAAACGAAAATGACCTAAATATTCAACCAATGACACAAATGTACTTATTGGATGCACAAGATTGGTAAAAAACCCTAATTGGACGAGAATAAGACTAGGGAGGATGAAAATGACCTAAATGTTCAACCAATGACACAAAATCACTTATTCGATGCACAAGATTGGATAAAAACCCTAATTGGACGAGAATAAGCCTAGGGAGGACGAAAATGACCTATATGTTCAACCAATGACACAAATGTACTTATTGGATGCACAAGATTGGTTAAAAACCCTAATTGGACGAGAATAAGACTAGGGAGGACGAAAATGACCTAAATGTTCAACCAATGACACAAAATCACTTATTGGATGCAAAAGATTGGTTAAAAACCCTAATTGGACGAGAATAAGCCTCGGGAGGATGAAAATGACCTAAATGTTCAACCAATGACACAAAATCACTTATTGGATGCACAAGATTGGTTAAAAACCCTAATTGGCAAAGAATAAGCCTTGGGAGAACGAAAATGACCTAAATATTCAACCAATGACACAAATGTACTTATTGGATGCACAAGATTGGTTAAAAACCCTAATTGAATGAGAATAAGACTAGGGAGGACGAAAATGACCTAAATGTTCAACCAATGACACAAAATCACTTATTGGATGCACAAGATTGGTTAAAAACCCTAATTGGACGAGAATAAGCTTCGGGAGGACGAAAATGACCTAAATGTTCAACCAATGACACAAATGTACTTATTGGATGCACAAGATTGGTTAAAAACCCATATTGGACGAGAATAAGCCTAGGGAAAACGAAAATGACCTAAATATTCAACCAATGACACAAATGTACTTATTGGATGCACAAGATTGGTTGAAAACCCTAATTGGACGAGAATAAGACTAGGGAGGACGAAAATGACCTAAATGTTCAACCAATGACACATATGTAATTATTGGATGCACAAGATTGGTTAAAAACCCTAATTGGACGAGAATAAGACTAGGGAGGACGAAAATGACCTAAATGTTCAACCACTGACACAAAATCACTTATTGGATGCACAAGATTGGTTAAAAACCCTAATTGGACGAGAATAAGCTTCAGGAGGACGAAAATGACCTAAATGTTCAACCAATGACACAAATGTACTTATTGGATGCACAAGATTGTTTAAAAATCCATATTGGACGAGAATAAGCCTAGGGAAAATGAAAATGACCTAAATATTCAACCAATGACACAAATGTACTTATTGGATGCACAATATTGGTTAAAAACCCTAATTGGACGAGAATAAGACTAGGGAGGACGAAAATGACCTAAATGTTCAACCAATGACACAAAATCACTTATTCGATGCACAAGATTGGATAAAAACCCTAATTGGACGAGAATAAGCCTAGGGAGGACGAAAATGACCTAAATGTTCAACCAATGACACAAATGTACTTATTGGATGCACAAGATTGGTTAAAAACCCTAATTGGACGAGAATAAGCGTTGGGAGGACAAAAATGACCTAAATGTTCAATTAATGACACAAAATCACTTATTGGATGCACAAGATTGGTTTAAAACCCTAATTGGACGAGAATAAGCCTTGGGAGGACGAAAATGACCTAAATGTTCAACCAATGACACAAAATCACTTATTGGATGCACAAGATTGGTTAAAAACCCTAATTGGACGAGAATAAGCCTTGGGAAGACGAAAATGACCTAAATGTTCGACCAATGACACAAATGTACTTATTGGATGCACAAGATTGGTTAAAAACCCTAATTGGACGAGAATAAGCCTTGGGAGGACGAAAATGACCTAAATGTTCAACCAATGACACAAATGTACTTATTGGATGCACAGATTGGTTAAAAACCGTAATTGGACGAGCATAAGCCTTCGGAGGACGAAAATCACCAAAATGTTAAACCAATGACACAAATGTACTTATTGGATGCACAAGATTGGTTAAAAACCCTAATTGGACGAGAATAAGCCTTGGGAGGACGAAAATGACCTAAATGTTCAACCAATGACACAAATGTACTTATTGGATGCACAAGATTGGTTAAAAACGCTAATTGGACGAGAATAAGCTTTCGGAGGACGAAAATGACCTAAATGTTCAACCAATGACACAAATGTACTTATTGGATGCACAAGATTGGTTAAAAACCCTAATTGGACGAGAATAAGCCTTGGGAGGACGAAAATGACCTAAATGTTCAACCAATGACACAAATGTACTTATTGGATGCACAAGATTGGTTATAAGCCCTAATTGGACAAGAATAAGCCTTGGGAGGACGAAAATGACCTAAATGTTCAACCAATGACACAAATGTACTTATTGGATGCACAAGATTGGTTAAAAACCCTAATTGGACGAGAATAAGCCTTGGGAGGACGAAAATGACCTAAATGTTCAACCAATGACACAAATGTACTTATTGGATGCACAAGATTGGTTAAAAACCCGAATTGGACGAGAATAAGCCATGGGAGGACGAAAATGACCTAAATGTTCAACCAATGACACAAATGTACTTATTGGATGCACAAGATTGGTTAAAAACCCTAATTGGACGAGAATAAGCCTTGGGAGGACGAAAATGACCTAAATGTTCAACCAATGACACAAATGTACTTATTGGATGCATAAGATTGGTAAAAAACCCTAATTGGACGAGAATAAGCCTAGGGAGGACGAAAATGACCTAAATGTTCAACCAATGACACAAATGTACTTATTGGATGCACAAGATTGGTTAAAAACCCTAATTGGACGAGAATAAGCCTAGGGAGGATGAAAATTACCTAAATGTTCAACCAATGACACAAATGTACTTATTGGATGCACAAGATTGGTTAAAAACCCTAATTGGACGAGAATAAGACTAGGGAGGACGAAAATTACCTAAATGGTTAACCAATGACACAAAATCACTTATTCGATGCACAAGATTGGTTAAAAACCCATATTGGACGAGAATAAGCCTAGGGAAAACGAAAATGACCTAAATATTCAACCAATGACACAAATGTACTTATTGGATGCACAAGATTAGTTAAAAACCCTAATTGGACGAGAATAAGAGTAGGGAGGACGAAAATGACCTAAATGTTCAACCAATGACACAAAATCACTTATTCGATGCACAAGATTGGATAAAAACCCTAATTGGACGAGAATAAGCCTAGGGAGGACGAAAATGACCTAAATGTTCAACCAATGACACAAATGTACTTATTGGATGCACAAGATTGGTTAAAAGCCCTAAATGGACGAGAATAAGCCTTGGGAGGACGAAAATGACCTAAATGTTCAACCAATGACACATAATCACTTATTGGATGCACAAGATAGGTTAAAAACCCTAATTGGACGAGAATAAGACTAGGGAGGACGAAAATGACCTAAATGTTCAACCAATGACACAAAATGACTTATTGGATGCACAAGTTTGGTTAAAAACCCTAATTGGACGAGAATAAGCTTCAGGAGGACGAAAATGACCTAAATGTTCAACCAATGACACAAATGTACTTATTGGATGCACAAGATTGGTTAAAAACCCATATTGGACGAGAATAAGCCTAGGGAAAACGAAACGACCTAAATATTCAACCAATGACACAAATGTACTTATTGGATGCACAAGATTGGTTAAAAACCCTAATTGGACGAGAATAAGACTAGGGAGGACGAAAATGACCTAAATGTTCAACCAATGACACAAAATCACTTATTCGATGCACAAGATTGGATAAAAACCCTAATTGGACGAGAATAAGCCTAGGGAGGACGAAAATGACCTAAATGTTCAACCAATGACACAAATGTACTTATTGGATGCACAAGATTGGTTAAAAACCCTAATTGGACGCGAATAAGCCTAGGGAGGACGAAAATGACCTAAATGTTCAACCAATGACACAAATGTACTTATTGGATGCACAAGATTGGTTAAAAACCCTAATTGGACGAGAATAAGCCTTGGGAGGACGAAAATGACCTAAATGTTCAACCAATGACACAAATGTACTTATTGGATGCACAAGATTGGTTGAAAACTCTAATTGGATGAGAATAATCCTTGGGAGGACAAAAATGACCTAAATGTTCAATCAATGACACAGATGTACTTATTGGATGCACAAGATTGGTTAAAAACCCTAATTGGAAGAGAATAAGCCTAGGGAGGACGAAAATGACCTAAATGTTCAACCAATGACACAAATGTACTTATTGGATGCACAAGATTGGTTAAAAACCCTAATTGGACGAGAATAAGACTAGGGAGGACGAAAATGACCTAAATGTTCAACCAATGACTCAAAATCACTTATTGGATGCACAAGATTGGTTAAAAACCCTAATTGGACGAGAATAAGCCTTAGGATGTCGAAAATGACCTAAATGTTCAACCAATGACACAAATGTACTTATTGGATGCACAAGATTGGTTAAAAACCCTAATTGGACGAGAATAAGCCTTGGGAGGACGAAAATGACCTAAATGTTCAACCAATGACACAAATGTACTTATTGGATGCACAAGATTGGTTTAAAACCCTAATTGGACGAGAATAAGCCTAGGGAGGACGAAAATGACCTAAATGTTCAACCAATGACACAAATGTACTAATTGGATGCACAAGATTGGTTAAAAACCCTAATTGGACGAGAATAAGCCTTGGGAGGACGAAAATGACCTAAATGTTCAACCAATGACACAAAATCACTTATTGAATGCACAAGATTGGTTAAAAACCCTAATTGGACGAGAATAAGACTAGGGAGGACGAAAATGACCTAAATGTTCAACCAATGACACAAAATCACTTATTGGATGCACAAGATTGGTTAAAAACCCTAATTGGCAAAGAATAAGCCTTGGGAGAACGAAAATGACCTAAATGTTCAACCAATGACACAAAATCACTTATTGGATGCACAAGATTGGATAAACAACCCTAAATGGACGAGAATAAGCCTTGGGAGGACGAAAATGACCTAAATGTTCAACCAATGACACAAAATCACTTATTGGATGCACAAGATTGGTTAAAAACCCTAATTGGACGAGAATAAGCCTAGGGAGGACGAAAATGACCTAAATGTTCAACCAATGACACAAATGTACTTATTGGATGCAGAAGATTGGTTAAAAACCCTAAATGGACGAGAATAAGCCTTGGGAGGACGAAAATGAACTAAATGTTCAACCAATGACACAAAATCACTTATTGGATGCACAAGATTGGTTAAAAACCCTAATTGGACGAGAATAAGCCTTGGGAGGACGAAAATGACCTAAATGTTTAACCAATGACACAAAATCAGTTATTGGATGCACAAGATTGGTTAAAAACCCTAATTGGACGAGAATAAGCCTAGGGAGGACGAAAATGACCTAAATGTTCAACCAATGACACAAATGTACTTATTGGATGCACAAGATTGGTTAAAAACCCTAATTGGACGAGAATAAGCCTTGGGAGGACGAAATTGACCTAAATGTTCAACCAATAACGCAAAATCACTTATTGGATGCACAAGATTGGTTAAAAACCCTAATTGGACGAGAATAAGCCTTGGGAGGACGAAAATGACCTAAATGTTCAACCAATGACACAAAATCACTTATTGGATGCACAAGATTGGTTAAAAACCCTAATTGGACGATAATAAGCCTTGGGAGGACGAAAATGACCTAAATGTTCAACCAACGACACAAATGTACTTATCGGATGCACAAGATTGGTTAAAAACCCTAATTGGACGAGAATAAGCCTTGGGAGGACGAAAATGACCTAAATGTTCAACCAATGACACAAATGTACTTATTGGATGCACAAGAATGGTTAAAAACCCTAATTGGACGAGAATAAGCCTAGGGAGGACGAAAATGACCTAAATGTTCAACCAATGACACATATGTAATTATTGGATGCACAAGATTGGTTAAAAACCCTAATTGGACGAGAATAAGACTAGGGAGGACGAAAATGACCTAAATGTTCAACCAATGACACAAAATCACTTATTGGATGCACAAGATTGGTTAAAAACCCTAATTGGACAAGAATAAGCCTCGGGAGGACGAAAATGACCTAAATGTTCAACCAATGACACAAAATCACTTATTGGATGCACAAGATTGGTTAAAAACCCTAATTGGACGAGAATAAGCCTCGGGAGGACGAAAATGACCTAAATGTTCAACCAATTACACAAAATCACTTATTGGATGCACAAGATTGGTTAAAAACCCTAATTGGCAAAGAATAAGCCTTGGGAGAACGAAAATGACCTAAATGTTCAACCAATGACACAAAATCACTTATTGGATGCACAAGATTGGTTAAAAACCCTAAATGGACGAGAATAAGGCTTGGGAGGACGAAAATGACCTAAATGTTCAACCAATGACACAAAATCACTTATTGGATGCACAAGATTGGTTAAAAACTCTAATTGGACGAGAATAAGCTTCGGGAGGACGAAAATGACTTAAATGTTCAACCAATGACACAAATGTACTTATTGGATGCACAAGATTGGTTAAAAACCCATATTGGACGAGAATAAGCCTAGGGAAGACGAAAATGACCTAAATGTTCAACCAATGACACAAATGTACTTATCAGATGCACAAGATTGGTTAAAAACCCTAATTAGACGAGAATAAGACTAGGGAGGACGAAAATGACCTTAATGTTCAACCAATGACACAAAATCACTTATTGGATGCACAAGATTATTTAAATACCCTAATTGGACGAGAATAAGCCTTCGGAGGACGAAAATGACCTAAATGTTAAACCAATGAAACAAAATCACTTATTGGATGCACAAGATTGGTTAAAAACCCTAATTCGACGAGAATAAGCCTTGGGAGGACGAAAATGACCTAAATGTTCAACCAATGACACAAAATCACTTATTGGATGCACAAGATTGGTTAAAAACCCTAATTGGAGGTGAATAAGCCTCGGGAGGACGAAAATTACCTAAATGTTCAACCAATGACACAAATGTACTTATTCGATGCACAAGATTGGTTAAAAACCCTAATTGGACGAGAATAAGCCTAGGGAGGAAGAAAATGACCTAAATGTTCAACCAATGACACAAATGTACTTATTGGATGCACAAGATTGGTTAAAAACCCGAATTGGAAGAGAATAAGCCTAGGGAGGACGAAAATGACCTAAATGTTCAACCAATGAAACAAAATCACTTATTGGATGCACAAGATTGGTTAAAAACCCTAATTGGACGAGAATAAGCCTCAGGAGGATGAAAATGACCTAAATGTTCAACCAATGACACAAATGTACTTATTGGATGCACAAGATTGGTTAAAAACCCTAATTGGACGAGAATAAGCCTCGGGAGGACGAAAATGACCTAAATGTTCAACCAATGACACAAATGTACTTATTGGATGCACAAGATTGGTTAAAAACCGTAACTGGACGAGAATAAGCCTCGGGAGGACGAAAATGACCTAAATGTTCAACCAATGACACATATGTAATTATTGGATGCACAAGATTGGTTAAAAACCCTAATTCGACGAGAATAAGCCTAGGGAGGACGAAAATGACCTAAATGTTCAACCAATGACACAAAATCACTTATTGGATGCACAAGATTGGTTAAAAACCCTAATTGGACGAGAATAAGCTTCGGGAGGACGAAAATGACCTAAATGTTCAACCAATGACACAAATGTACTTATTGGATGCACAAGATTGTTTACAAACCCATATTGGACGAGAATAAGCCTAGGGAAAATGAAAATGACCTAAATATTCAACCAATGACACAAATGTACTTATTGGATGCACAATATTGGTTAAAAACCCTAATTGGACGAGAATAAGACTAGGGAGGACGAAAATGACCTAAATGTTCAACCAATGACACAAAATCACTTATTCGATGCACAAGATTGGATAAAAACCCTAATTGGACGAGAATAAGCCTAGGGAGGACGAAAATGACCTAAATGTTCAACCAATGACACAAATGTACTTATTGGATGCACAAGATTGGTTAAAAACCCTAATTGGACGAGAATAAGCATAGGGAGGACGAAAATGACCTAAATGTTCAACCAATGACACAAAATCACTTATTGGATGCACAAGATTGGTAAAAAAACCCTAATTGGACGAGAATAAGGCTAGGGAGGACAAAAATGACCTAAATGTTCAACCAATGACACAAAATCACTTATTGGATGCACAAGATTGGTTAAAAACCCTAATTGGACGAGAATAAGCCTTGGGAGGACGAAAATGACCTAAATGTTCAACGTATGGCACAAAATCACTTAATGGATGCACAAGATTGGTTAAAAACCCTAATTGGACGAGAATAAGCCTAGGGAGGACGAAAATGACCTAAATGTTCAACCAATGACACAAATGTACTTATTGGATGCACAAGATTGGTTAAAAACCCTAATTGGACGAGAATAAGCATAGGGAGGACGAAAATGACCTAAATGTTCAACCAATGACACAAAATCACTTATTGGATGCACAAGATTGGTTAAAAACCCTAATTTGACGAGAATAAGCGTTGGGAGGACGAAAATGACCTAAATGTTCAACCAATGACACAAAATCACTTATTGGATGCACAAGATTGGTTAAAAACCCTAATTGGACGAGAATAAGCCTAGGGAGGACGAAAATGACCTAAATGTTCAACCAATGACACAAATGTACTTATTGGATGCACAAGATTGGTTAAAAACCCTAATTGGACGAGAATAAGACTAGGGAGGACGAAAATGACATAAATGTTCAACCAATGACACAAAATCACTTATTGGATGCACAAGATTGGTTAAAAACCCTAATTGGACGAGAATAAGCCTTGGGAGGACGAAAATGACCTAAATGTTCAACCGATGACACAAAATCACTTATTGGATGCACAAGATTGGTTAAAAACCCTAATTGGACGAGAATAAGCCATGGGAGGACGAAAATGACCTAAATGTTCAACCAATGACACAAAATCACTTATTGGATGCACAAGATTGGTTAAAAACCCAAATTGGACAAGAATTAGCCTTGGGAGGACGAAAATGACCTAAATGTTCAACCAATGACACAAAATAACTTATTGGATGCACAAGATTGGTTAAAAACCCTAATTGGACGAGAATAAGCCTAGGGAGGACGAAAATGACCTAAATGTTCAACCAATGACACAAATGTACTAATTGGATGCACAAGATTGGTTAAAAACCCTAATTGGACGAGAATAAGCCTTAAGAGGACGAAAATGACCTAATTGTTTAACTAATGACACAAATGTACTTATTGGATGCACAAGATTGGTTAAAAACCCTAATTGGACGAGAATAAGCCTAGGGAGGACAAAAATGACCTAAATGTTCAACCAATGACACAAAATCACTTATTGGATGCACAAGATTGGTTAAAAACCCTAATTGGACATGAATTAGCCTAGGGAGGACGAAAATGACCTTAATGTTCAACAAATGACACAAATGTAATTATTGGATGCGGAAGATTTGTTAAAAACCCTAATTGGACGATAATAAGCCTTGGAAGGACGAAAATGACCTAAATGTTCAACCAATGACACAAAATCACTTATTGGATGCACAAGATTGGTTAAAAACCCTAATTGGACGAGAATACGCCTAGGGAGGAAGAAAATGACCTAAATGTTCAACAAATGACACAAATGTACTTATTGGATGCACAAGATTGGTTAAAAACCCTAATTGGACGAGAATAAGCCTAGGGAGGACGAAAATGACCTAAATGTTCAACCAATGACACAAAATCACTTATTGGATGCACAAGATTGGTTAAAAACCCTAATTGGACGAGAATAAGCCTTGGGAGGACAAAAATAACCTAAAGGTTCAACCAATGACACAAATGTACTTATTGGATGCACAAGATTGGTTAAAAACCCTAATTGGACGAGAATAAGCCTAGGGAGGACGAAAATGACCTAAATGTTCAACCAATGACACAAAATCACTTATTGGATGCACTAGATTGGTTTAAAACCCTATTTGGACGAGAATAAGCCTTGGGAGGACGAAAATGACCTAAATGTTCAACCAATGACACAAATGTACTTATTGGATGCACAAGATTGGTTAAAAACCCTAATTGGACGAGAATAAGCCTAGGGAGGACGAAAATGACCTAAATGTTAACCAATGACACAAATGTACTTATTGGATGCACAAAATTGGTTAAAAACCCTAATTGGACGAGAATAAGCCTTGGGAGGACGAAAATGACCTAAATGTTCAACCAATGACACAAATGTACTTATTGGATGCACAAGATTGGTTAAAAACCCTAATTGGACGAGAATAAGCCTAGGGAGGACGAAAATGACCTAAATGTTCAACCAATGACAGAAATGTACTTATTGGATGCACAAGATTGGTTAAAAACCCATATTGGACGAGAATAAGCCTAGGGAAAACGAAAATGACCTAAATATTCAACCAATGACACAAATGTACTTATTGGATGCACAAGATTGGTTGAAAACCCTAATTGTACGAGAATAAGACTAGGGAGGACGAAAATGACCTAAATGTTCAACCAATGACACATATGTAATTATTGGATGCACAAGATTGGTTAAAAACCCTAATTGGACGAGAATAAGACTAGGGAGGACGAAAATGACCTAAATGTTCAACCACTGACACAAAATCACTTATTGGATGCACAAGATTGGTTAAAAACCCTAATTGGACGAGAATAAGCTTCAGGAGGACGAAAATGACCTAAATGTTCAACCAATGACACAAATGTACTTATTGGATGCACAAGATTGTTTAAAAATCCATATTGGACGAGAATAAGCCTAGGGAAAATGAAAATGACCTAAATATTCAACCAATGACACAAATGTACTTATTGGATGCACAATATTGGTTAAAAACCCTAATTGGACGAGAATAAGACTAGGGAGGACGAAAATGACCTAAATGTTCAACCAATGACACAAAATCACTTATTCGATGCACAAGATTGGATAAAAACCCTAATTGGACGAGAATAAGCCTAGGGAGGACGAAAATGACCTAAATGTTCAACCAATGACACAAATGTACTTATTGGATGCACAAGATTGGTTAAAAACCCTAATTGGACGAGAATAAGCCTTGGGAGGAAAAAAATGACCTAAATGTTCAAACAATGACACAAAATCACTTATTGGATGCACAAGATTGGTTAAAAACCCTAATTGGACGAGAATAAGCCTTGGGAGGACGAAAATGACCTAAATGTTCAACCAATGACACAAATGTACTTATTGGATGCACAATATTGGTGAAAAACCCTAATTGGACGAGAATAAGCCTTGGGAGGACGAAAATGACCTAAATGTTCAACCAATGACACAAATGTACTTATTGGATGCACAAGATTGGTTAAAAACCCTAATTGGACGAGAATAAGCCTAGGGAGGACGAAAATGACCTAAATGTTCAACCAATGAACCAAAATCACTTATTGGATGCACAAGATTGGTTAAAAACCCTAATTGGACGAGAATAAGCCTTGGGAGGACGGAAATGACCTAAATGTTCAACCAATGACACAAATGTACATATTGGATGCACAAGATTGGTTAAAAACCCTAATTGGACGAGAATAAGCCTAGGGAGGACGAAAATGACCTAAATGTTCAACCAATGACACAAAATCACTTATTGGATGCACAAGATTGGTTAAAAACCCTAATTGGAAGCGAATAAGCCTAGGGAGGACGACAATGACCTAAATGTTCAATCAATGACACAAAATCACTTATTGGATGCACAAGATGGGTTAAAAACCCTAATTGGACGAGAATAAGCCTTCGGAGGACGAAAAGGACCTAAATATTCAACCAATGACACAAAATCACTTATTGGATGCACAAGATTGGTTAAAAATCCTAATTGGTCGAGAATAAGCCTTGGGAGGACGAAAATGACCTAAATGTTCAACCAATGACACAAATGTACTTATTGGATGCACAAGATTGGTTAAAAACCCTAATTGGACGAGAATAAGCCTAGGGAGGACGAAAATGACCTAAATGTTCAACCAATGACACAAATGTACTTATTGGATGCACAAGATTGGTTAAAAACCCTAATTGGAAGAGAATAAGCCTTGGGAGGACGAAAATGACTTAAATGTTCAACCAATGACATAAAATCACTTATTAGATACACAAGATTGGTTAAAAACCCTAATTGGACGAGAATAAGCCTAGGGAGGAGGAAAATGATCTAAATGTTCAACCGATGACACAAATGTACTTATTGGATGCACATGATTGGTTAAAAACCCTAATTGGACGAGAATAAGCCTAGGGAGGACGAAAATGACCTAAATGTTCAACCAATGACACAAATGTACTTATTGGATGCACAAGATTGGTTAAAAACCCTAATTGGACGAGAATAAGCCTAGGGAGGATGAAAATTACCTAAATGTTCAACCAATGACACAAATGTACTTATTGGATGCACAAGATTGGTTAAAAACCCTAATTGGACGAGAATAAGACTAGGGAGGACGAAAATTACCTAAATGGTTAACCAATGACACAAAATCACTTATTCGATGCACAAGATTGGTTAAAAACCCATATTGGACGAGAATAAGCCTAGGGAAAACGAAAATGACCTAAATATTCAACCAATGACACAAATGTACTTATTGGATGCACAAGATTAGTTAAAAACCCTAATTGGACGAGAATAAGAGTAGGGAGGACGAAAATGACCTAAATGTTCAACCAATGACACAAAATCACTTATTCGATGCACAAGATTGGATAAAAACCCTAATTGGACGAGAATAAGCCTAGGGAGGACGAAAATGACCTAAATGTTCAACCAATGACACAAATGTACTTATTGGATGCACAAGATTGGTTAAAAGCCCTAAATGGACGAGAATAAGCCTTGGGAGGACGAAAATGACCTAAATGTTCAACCAATGACACATAATCACTTATTGGATGCACAAGATAGGTTAAAAACCCTAATTGGACGAGAATAAGACTAGGGAGGACGAAAATGACCTAAATGTTCAACCAATGACACAAAATGACTTATTGGATGCACAAGTTTGGTTAAAAACCCTAATTGGACGAGAATAAGCTTCAGGAGGACGAAAATGACCTAAATGTTCAACCAATGACACAAATGTACTTATTGGATGCACAAGATTGGTTAAAAACCCATATTGGACGAGAATAAGCCTAGGGAAAACGAAACGACCTAAATATTCAACCAATGACACAAATGTACTTATTGGATGCACAAGATTGGTTAAAAACCCTAATTGGACGAGAATAAGACTAGGGAGGACGAAAATGACCTAAATGTTCAACCAATGACACAAAATCACTTATTCGATGCACAAGATTGGATAAAAACCCTAATTGGACGAGAATAAGCCTAGGGAGGACGAAAATGACCTAAATGTTCAACCAATGACACAAATGTACTTATTGGATCCACAAGATTGGTTAAAAACCCTAATTGGACGAGAATAAGCCTAGGGTGGACGAAAATGACCTAAATATTCAACCAATGACACAAATGTACTTATTGGATGCACAAGATTGGTTAAAAACCCTAATTGGACGAGAATAAGACTAGGGAGGACGAAAATGACCTAAATGTTCAACCAATGACACAAAATCACTTATTGGATGCACAAGATTGGTTAAAAACCCTAATCGGCAAAGAATAAGCCTTGGGAGAACGAAAATGATCTAAATGTTCAACCAATGACACAAAATCACTTATTCGATGCACAAGATTGGTTAAAAACCCTAAATGGACGAGAATAAGCCTTGGGAGGACGAAAATGACCTAAATGTTCAACCAATGACACAAAATCACTTATTGGATGCACAAGATTGGTTAAAAACCCTAAATGGACGAGAATAAGCCTTGGGAGGACGAAAATGACCTAAATGTTCAACCAATGACACAAATGTACTTATTGGATGCACAAGAATGGTTAAAAACCCTAATTGGACGAGAATAAGCCTAGGGAGGACGAAAATGACCTAAATGTTCAACCAATGACACATATGTAATTATTGGATGCACAAGATTGGTTAAAAACCCTAATTGGACGAGAATAAGACTAGGGAGGACGAAAATGACCTAAATGTTCAACCAATGACACAAAATCACTTATTGGATGCACAAGATTGGTTAAAAACCCTAATTGGACGAGAATAAGCATCGGGAGGACGAAAATGACCTAAATGTTCAACCAATGACAAAAAATCACTTATTGGATGCACAAGATTGGTTAAAAACCCTAATTGGCAAAGAATAAGCCTTGGGAGAACGAAAATGACCTAAATGTTCAACCAATGACACAAAATCACTTATTGGATGCACAAGATTGGTTAAAAACCCTAAATGGACTAGAATAAGCCTAGGGAGGACGAAAATGACCTAAATGTTCAACCAATGACACAAAATCACTTATTGGATGCACAAGATTGGTTAAAAACCCTAAATGGACGAGAATAAGCCTTGGGAGGACGAAAATGACCTAAATGTTCAACCAATGACACAAATGTACTTATTGGATGCACAAGATTGGTTAAAAACCCTAATTGGACGAGAATAAGCCTTGGGAAGACGAAAATGACCTAAATGTTCAACCAATGACACAAAATAACTTATTGGATGCACAAGATTGGTTAAAAACCCTAATTGGACGAGAATAAGCCTTGGGAGGACGAAAATGACCTAAATGTTCAACCAATGACACAAAAGCACTTATTGGATGCACAAGATTGGTTAAAAACCCTAAATGGACGAGAATAAGCCTTGGGAGGACGAAAATGACCTAAATGTTCAACCAATGACACAAATGTACTTATTGGATGCACAAGATTGGTTAAAAACCCTAATTGGACGAGAATAAGCCTAGGGAGGACGAAAATGACCTAAATGTTCAACCAATGACACAAAATCACTTATTTGACGCACAAGATTGGTTAAAAACCCTAATTGAACGAGAATAAGCCTAGGGAGGACAAAAATGACCTAAATGTTAAACCAATGACACAAAATCACTTATTGGATGCACAAGATTGGTTAAAAACCCTAAGTGGACGAGAATAAGCCTAGGGAGGCGAAAATGACCTAAATGTTCAACCAATGACAAAAAATTACTTATTGGATGCACAAGAATGGTTAAACACCCTAATTGGACGAGAATAAGCCTTGGGAGGACGAAAATGACCTAAATGTTCAACCAATGACACAAATGTACTTATTGGATGCACAAGATTGGTTAAAAACCCTAATTGGACGAGAATAAGCCTAGGGAGGACGAAAATGACCTAAATGTTCAACCAATGACACAAAATCACTTATTGGATGCACAAGATTGGTTAAAAACCCTAATTGGAAGCGAATAAGCCTAGGGAGGACGACAATGACCTAAATGTTCAATCAATGACACAAAATCACTTATTGGATGCACAAGATGGGTTAAAAACCCTAATTGGACGAGAATAAGCCTTCGGAGGACGAAAAGGACCTAAATATTCAACCAATGACACAAAATCACTTATTGGATGCACAAGATTGGTTAAAAATCCTAATTGGTCGAGAATAAGCCTTGGGAGGACGAAAATGACCTAAATGTTCAACCAATGACACAAATGTACTTATTGGATGCACAAGATTGGTTAAAAACCCTAATTGGACGAGAATAAGCCTAGGGAGGACGAAAATGACCTAAATGTTCAACCAATGACACAAATGTACTTATTGGATGCACAAGATTGGTTAAAAACCCTAATTGGAAGAGAATAAGCCTTGGGAGGACGAAAATGACTTAAATGTTCAACCAATGACATAAAATCACTTATTAGATACACAAGATTGGTTAAAAACCCTAATTGGACGAGAATAAGCCTAGGGAGGAGGAAAATGATCTAAATGTTCAACCGATGACACAAATGTACTTATTGGATGCACATGATTGGTTAAAAACCCTAATTGGACGAGAATAAGCCTAGGGAGGACGAAAATGACCTAAATGTTCAACCAATGACACAAATGTACTTATTGGATGCACAAGATTGGTTAAAAACCCTAATTGGACGAGAATAAGCCTAGGGAGGATGAAAATTACCTAAATGTTCAACCAATGACACAAATGTACTTATTGGATGCACAAGATTGGTTAAAAACCCTAATTGGACGAGAATAAGACTAGGGAGGACGAAAATTACCTAAATGGTTAACCAATGACACAAAATCACTTATTCGATGCACAAGATTGGTTAAAAACCCATATTGGACGAGAATAAGCCTAGGGAAAACGAAAATGACCTAAATATTCAACCAATGACACAAATGTACTTATTGGATGCACAAGATTGGTTAAAAACCCTAATTGGACGAGAATAAGCATCGGGAGGACGAAAATGACCTAAATGTTCAACCAATGACACAAAATCACTTATTGGATGCACAAGATTGGTTAAAACCCTAATTGGCAAAGAATAAGCCTTGGGAGAACGCAAATGACCTAAATGTTCAACCAATGACTCAAAATCACTTATTGGATGCACAAGATTGGTTAAAAACTCTAATTGGACGAGAATAAGCTTCGGGAGGACGAAAATGACCTAAATGTTCAACCAATGACACAAAATCACTTATTGGATGCACAAGATTGGTTAAAAACTCTAATTGGACGAGAATAAGCTTCGGGAGGACGAAAATGACCTAAATGTTCAACCAATGACACAAATGTACTTATTGGATGCACAAGATTGGTTAAAAACCCGAATTGGAAGAAAATAAGACTAGGGAGGACGAAAATGACCTAAATGTTCAATCAATGACACAAAATCACTTATTCGATGCACAAGATTGGATAAAAACCCTAATTGGACGAGAATAAGCCTCGGGAGGACGAAAATGACCTAAATGTTCAACCAATGACACAAAATCACTTATTG
>JBBPBP010000384.1:5471-53934 GCA_037974735.1 Cicer chorassanicum
AGGCTTATTCTTGTCCAATTAGGGTTTTTAACCAATCTTGTGCATCCAATAAGTACATTTGTGTCATTGGTTGAACATTTAGGTCATTTTCGTCCTCCCTAGGCTTATTCTCGTCCAATTAGGGTTTTTATCCAATCTTGTGCATCGAATAAGTGATTTTGTGTCATTGGTTGAACATTTAGGTCATTTTCGTCCTCCCTAGCCTTATTCTCGTCCAATTAGGGTTTTTAACCAATATTGTGCATCCAATAAGTGATTTTGTGTCATTGGTTGAACATTTAGGTCATTTTCGTTCTCCCAAGGCTTATTCTCGTCCATTTAGGGTTTTTAACCAATCTTGTGCATCCAATAAGTGATTTTGTGTCATTGGTTGAACATTTAGGTCATTTTCGTTCTCCCAAGGCTTATTCTTTGCCAATTAGGGTTTTTAACCAATCTTGTGCATCCAATAAGTACATTTGTGTCATTGGTTGAACATTAGGACATTTTCATCCTCCCGAGGCTTATTCTCGTCCAATTAGGGTTTTTAACCAATCTTGTGCATCCAATAAGTGATTTTGTGTCATTGGTTGAACATTTAGGTCATTTTCGTCCTCCCGAGGCTTATTCTCGTCCAATTAGGGTTTTTATCCAATCTTGTGCATCGAATAAGTGATTTTGTGTAATTGGTTGAACATTTAGGTCATTTTCGTCCTCCCTAGTCTTATTCTCTTCGAATTCGGGTTTTTAACCAATCTTGTGCATCCAATAAGTACATTTGTGTCATTGGTTGAACATTTAGGTCATTTTCGTCTTCCCTAGGCTTATTCTCATCCAATTAGGGTTTTTATCCAATCTTGTGCATCGAATAAGTGATTTTGTGTCATTGGTTGAACATTTAGGTCATTTTCGTCCTCCCTAGGCTTATTCTCTTCCAATTCGGGTTTTTAACCAATCTTGTGCATCCAATAAGTGATTTTGTGTCATTGGTTGAACATTTAGGTCATTTTCGTCCTCCCAAGGCTTATTCTCGTCCAATTAGGGTTTTTAACCAATCTTGTGCATCCAATAAGTACATTTGTGTCATTGGTTGAAGATTTAGGTCACTTTTTTCATCCTAAGGCTTATTCTCGTCCAATTAGGGTTTTTAACCAATCTTTTGCATCCAATAAATGATTTTGTGTCATTGGTTGAACATTTAGGTCATTTTCGTCCTCCCAAGGCTTATTCTCGTCCAATTAGGGTTTTTAACCAATCTTGTGCATCCAATAAGTACATTTGTGTCATTGGTTGAACATTTAGGTCATTTTCGTCCTCCAGGGACTTATTCTCGTCCAATTAGGGTTTTTAACCAATCTTGTGCATCCAATAAGTGATTTTGTGTCAATTGTTGAACATTTAGGTCATTTTCATCCTCCCTAGGCTTATTCTCGTTCAATTAGGGTTTTGAACCAATCTTGTGTATCCAATAAGTGATTTTGTGTCATTGGTTGAACATTTAGGTCATTTTCGTCCTCCCAATGATTATTCTCGTCCCATTAGGGTTTTTAACCAATCTTGTGCATCCAATAAGTGATTTTGTGTCATTGGTTGAACATTTAGGTCATTTTCGTCCTCCCATGGCTTATTCTCGTCCAATAAGGGTTTTTAACCAATCTTGTGCATCCAATAAGTGATTTTGTGTCATTGGTTGAACATTTAGGTCATTTTCGTCCTCCAGGGACTTATTCTCGTCCAATTAGGGTTTTTAACCAATCTTGTGCATCCAATAAGTGATTTTGTGTCAATTGTTGAACATTTAGGTCATTTTCATCCTCCCTAGGCTTATTCTCGTCGAATTAGGGTTTTGTGCATCCAATAAGTACATTTGTGTCTTTGGTTGAACATTTAGGTCATTTTCGTCCTCCCAAGGCTTATTCTCGTCCAATTACGGTTTTTAACCAATCTTGTGCATCCAATACGTGATTTTGTGTCATTGGTTGAACACTTAGGTCATTTTCGTCCTCTTAGGCTTATTCTCATCCAATTAGGGTTTTTATCCAATCTTGTGCATCCAATAAGTGATTTTGTGTCATTGTTTGAACATTTAGGTCATTTTCGTCCTCCCAAGGCTTATTCTCCTCCAATTAGGGTTTTTAACCAATCTTGTGCATCCAATAAGTGATTTTGTGTCATTGGTTGAACATTTAGGTCATTTTTGTCATCCCAAGGCTTATTCTCGTCCAATTAAGGTTTTTAACCAATCTTGTGCATCCAATAAGTGATTTTGTGTCATTGGTTGAACACTTCGGTCATTTTCGTCCTCCAAAGGCTTATTCTCGTCCAATTAGGGTTTTTAACCAATCTTGTGCATCCAATACGTGATTTTGTGTCATTGGTTGAACATTTAGGTCATTTTCGTCCTCCCTAGGCTTATTCTCGTCCAATTAGGGTTTTTAACCAATCTTGTGCATCCAATAAGTACATTTGTGTCATTGGTTGAATATTTAGGTCATTTTCGTCCTCCCTAGGCTTAGTCTCGTCCAATTAGGGTTTTTACCCAATCTTGTGCATCCAATAAGTGATTTTGTGTCATTGGTTGAACATTTAGGTCATTTTCGTCCTCCCAAGGCTTATTCTCGTCCAATTAGGGTTTTCAACCTATCTTGTGCATCCAATAAGTGATTTTGTGTCATTGGTTGAACATTTAGTTCATTTTCGTCCTCCCAAGGCTTATTCTCGTCCAATTAGGGTTTTTAACCAATCTTGTGCATCCAGTAAGTGATTTTGTGTCATTGGTTGAACATTTAGGTCATTTTCGTCCTCCCTAGGCTTATTCTCGTCCAATTAGGGTTTTTAACCAATCTTGTGCATCCAATAAGTACATTTGTGTCATTGGTTGAATATTTAGGTCATTTTCGTCCTCCCTAGGCTTATTCTCGTCCAATTAGGGTTTTTAAACAATCTTGTGCATCCAATAAGTGATTTTATGCCATTGGTTGAACATTTAGGTCATTTTCGTCCTCCCAAAGCTTATTCTCGTCCAATTAGGGTTTTTAATCAATCTTGTGCATCCAATAAGTACATTTGTGTCATTGGTTGAACATTTAGGTCATTTATGTCCTCCAAAGGCTTATTCTCGTCTAATTATGGTTTTTAACCAATCTTGTGCATCCAATAAGTGATTTTGTGTCATTGGTTGAACATTTAGGTCATTTTCGTCCTCCCTAGGCTTATTCTCGTCCAATTAGGGTTTTTAACCAATCTTGTGCATCCAATAAGTACATTTGTGTCATTGGTTGAATATTTAGGTCATTTTTCGCCTCCCAAGGCTTATTCTCGTCCAATTAGGGTTTTTAACCAATCTTGTGCATCTAATAAGTGATTTTGTGTCATTGGTTGAACATTTAGGTCATTTTCGTCCTCCCAAGGCTTATTCTCGTCCAATTAGGGTTTTTAACCAATCTTGTGCATCCAATAAGTACATTTTTGTCATTGGTTGAACATTTAGGTCATTTTCGTCCTCCCGAGGCTTATTCTCGTCCAATTAGGGTTTTTAACCAATCTTGTGCATCCAATAAGTGATTTTGTGTCATTGGTTGAACATTTAGGTCATTTTCGTCCTCCCTAGTCTTATTCTCGTCCAATTAGAGTTTTTAACCAATCTTGTGCATCCAATAAGTGATTTTGTGTCATTGGTTGAACATTTAGGTCATTTTTGTCCTCCCAAGCCTTATTCTCGTCCATTTAGGGTTTTTAACCAATCTTGTGCATCCAATAAGTGATTTTGTGTCATTGGTTGAACATTTAGGTCATTTTCGTTCTCCCAAGGCTTATTCTTTGCCAATTAGGGTTTTTAACCAATCTTGTGCATCCAATAAGTACATTTGTGTCATTGGTTGAACATTAGGACATTTTCATCCTCCCGAGGCTTATTCTCGTCCAATTAGGGTTTTTAACCAATCTTGTGCATCCAATAAGTGATTTTGTGTCATTGGTTGAACATTTAGGTCATTTTCGTCCTCCTGAGGCTTATTCTCGTCCAATTAGGGTTTTTATCCAATCTTGTGCATCGAATAAGTGATTTTGTGTCATTGGTTGAACATTTAGGTCATTTTCGTTCTCCCAAGGCTTATTCTTTGCCAATTAGGGTTTTTAACCAATCTTGTGCATCCAATAAGTACATTTGTGTCATTGGTTGAACATTAGGACATTTTCATCCTCCCGAGGCTTATTCTCGTCCAATTAGGGTTTTTAACCAATCTTGTGCATCCAATAAGTGATTTTGTGTCATTGGTTGAACATTTAGGTCATTTTCGTCCTCCCGAGGCTTATTCTCGTCCAATTAGGGTTTTTATCCAATCTTGTGCATCGAATAAGTGATTTTGTGTAATTGGTTGAACATTTAGGTCATTTTCGTCCTCCCTAGTCTTATTCTCTTCGAATTCGGGTTTTTAACCAATCTTGTGCATCCAATAAGTACATTTGTGTCATTGGTTGAACATTTAGGTCATTTTCGTCTTCCCTAGGCTTATTCTCATCCAATTAGGGTTTTTATCCAATCTTGTGCATCGAATAAGTGATTTTGTGTCATTGGTTGAACATTTAGGTCATTTTCGTCCTCCCTAGGCTTATTCTCTTCCAATTCGGGTTTTTAACCAATCTTGTGCATCCAATAAGTGATTTTGTGTCATTGGTTGAACATTTAGGTCATTTTCGTCCTCCCAAGGCTTATTCTCGTCCAATTAGGGTTTTTAACCAATCTTGTGCATCCAATAAGTACATTTGTGTCATTGGTTGAAATTTGAAGTCATTTTGGTTTTCCCAAGGCTTATTCTCGTCCAATTAGGGTTTTTAACCAATCTTGTGCATCTAATAAGTGATTTTGTGTCCTTGGTTGAACATTTAGGTCATTTTCGTCCTCCCTAGGCTTATTCTCGTCCAATTAGGGTTTTTAACCAATCTTGTGCATCCAATAAATGATTTTGTGTCATTGGTTGAACATTTAGGTCATTTTCGTCCTCCCTAGGCTTATTCTCGTCCAATTAGGGTTTTTAACCAATCTTGTGCATCCAATAAGTACATTTGTGTCATTGGTTGAATATTTAGGTCATTTTCGTCCTCCCTAGGCTTAGTCTCGTCCAATTAGGGTTTTTACCCAATCTTGTGCATCCAATAAGTGATTTTGTGTCATTGGTTGAACATTTAGGTCATTTTCGTCCTCCCAAGGCTTATTCTCGTCCAATTAGGGTTTTCAACCTATCTTGTGCATCCAATAAGTGATTTTGTGTCATTGGTTGAACATTTAGTTCATTTTCGTCCTCCCAAGGCTTATTCTCGTCCAATTAGGGTTTTTAACCAATCTTGTGCATCCAGTAAGTGATTTTGTGTCATTGGTTGAACATTTAGGTCATTTTCGTCCTCCCTAGGCTTATTCTCGTCCAATTAGGGTTTTTAACCAATCTTGTGCATCCAATAAGTACATTTGTGTCATTGGTTGAATATTTAGGTCATTTTCGTCCTCCCTAGGCTTATTCTCGTCCAATTAGGGTTTTTAAACAATCTTGTGCATCCAATAAGTGATTTTATGCCATTGGTTGAACATTTAGGTCATTTTCGTCCTCCCAAAGCTTATTCTCGTCCAATTAGGGTTTTTAATCAATCTTGTGCATCCAATAAGTACATTTGTGTCATTGGTTGAACATTTAGGTCATTTATGTCCTCCAAAGGCTTATTCTCGTCTAATTATGGTTTTTAACCAATCTTGTGCATCCAATAAGTGATTTTGTGTCATTGGTTGAACATTTAGGTCATTTTCGTCCTCCCTAGGCTTATTCTCGTCCAATTAGGGTTTTTAACCAATCTTGTGCATCCAATAAGTACATTTGTGTCATTGGTTGAATATTTAGGTCATTTTCGTCCTCCCTACTCTTTTTCTCGTCCAATTAGGGTTTTTACCCAATCTTGTGCATCTAATAAGTGATTTTCTGTCATTGGTTGAACATTTAGGTCATTTTCGTCCTCCCAAGGCTTATTCTCGTCCAATTAGGGTTTTTAACCAATCTTGTGCATCCAATAAGTGATTTTGTGTCATTGGTTGAACATTTAGGTCATTTTCGTCCTCCCAAAGCTTATTCTCGCCAATTAGGGTTTTTAACCAATCTTGTGCATCCAATAAGTACATTTGTGTCATTGGTTGAACATTTAGGTCATTTTCGTCCTCCCAAGGCTTATTCTCGTCCAATTAGGGTTTTTAACCAATCTTGTGCATCCAATAAGTGCTTTTGTGTCATTTGTTGAACATTTAGGTCATTTTCGTCCTCCCTAGGCTTATTCTCGTCCAATTAGGGTTTTTAACCAATCTTGTGCATCCAATAAGTACATTTGTGTCATTGGTTGAACATTTAGGTCATTTTCGTCCTCCCAAGGCTTATTCTCGTCCAATTAGGGATTTTAACCAATCTTATGCTTCCAATAAGTGTTTTTGTGTCATTCGTTGAACATTTAGGTCATTTTTGTCCTCCCTTGGCTTATTCTCGTCCAATTAGGGTTTTTAACCAATCTTGTGCATCCAATAAGTACATTTGTGTCATTGGTTGAACATTTAGGTCATTTTCGTCCTCCCTAGGCTTATTCTCGTCCAATTAGGGTTTTTAACCAATCTTGTGCATCGAATAAGTGATTTTGTGTCATTGGTTGAACATTTAGGTCATTTTCGTCCTCCCTAGGCTTATTCTCTTCCAATTCGGGTTTTTAACCAATCTTGTGCATCCAATAAGTACATTTGTGTCATTGGTTGAACATTTAGGTCATTTTCGTCCTCCCGAGGCTTATTCTCATCCAATTAGGGTTTTTAACCAATCTTGTGCATCCAATAAGTACATTTGTGTCATTGGTTGAACATTTACGTCATTTTCGTCCTCCCGAGGCTTATTCTCCTCCAATTAGGGTTTTTAACCAATCTTGTGCATCCAATAAATGATTTTGTGTCATTGGTTGAACATTTAGGTCATTTTTGTCCTCCCAATGCTTATTCTCGTCCAATTAGGGTTTTTAACTAATCTTGTGCGTCCAATAAGTACATTTGTTTCATTGGTTGAACATTTAGGTCATTTTTGTCCTCCGAAGGCTTATTCTCGTCCAATTAGGGTATTTAACAAATCTTGTGCATCCAATAAGTGATTTTGTGTCATTGGTTGAACATTTAGGTTATTTTCGTACTCCCTAGTCTTATTCTCTTACAATTAGGGTTTTTAACCAATCTTGTGCATCCAATAAGTACATTTGTGTCATTGGTTGAACATTTAGGTCATTTTCGTCCTCCCTAGGCTTATTCTCGTCCAATATGGGTTTTTAACCAATCTTGTGCATCCAATAAGTACATTTGTGTCATTGGTTGAACATTTAGGTCATTTTCGTCCTCCCGAAGCTTATTCTCGTCCAATTAGAGTTTTTAACCAATCTTGTGCATCCAATAAGTGATTTTGTGTCATTGGTTGAACATTTAGGTCATTTTCGTCCTCCCTAGTCTTATTCTCATCCAATTAGAGTTTTTAACCAATCTTGTGCATCCAATAAGTGATTTTGTGTCATTGGTTGAACATTTAGGTCATTTTTGTCCTCCCAAGCCTTATTCTCGTCCATTTAGGGTTTTTAACCAATCTTGTGCATCCAATAAGTGATTTTGTGTCATTGGTTGAACATTTAGGTCATTTTTGTCCTCCCTAAGCTTATTCTCGTCCAGTTAGGGTTTTTTTCCAATCTTGTGCATCGAATAAGTGATTTTGTGTCATTGGTTGAACATTTAGGTCATTTTCGTCCTCCCTAGGCTTATTCTCTTCCAATTCGGGTTTTTAACCAATCTTGTGCATCCAATAAGTACATTTGTGTCATTGGTTGAACATTTAGGTCATTTTCGTCCTCCCGAGGCTTATTCTCATCCAATTAGGGTTTTTAACCAATCTTGTGCATCCAATAAGTACATTTGTGTCATTGGTTGAACATTTAGGTCATTTTCATCCTCCCGAGGCTTATCCTCCTCCAATTAGCGTTTTAACCCAATCTTGTGCATCCAATAAGTGATTTTGTGTCATTGGTTGAACATTTAGGTCATTTTTGTCCTCCCTGTGCTTATTCTCGTCCAATTAGGGTTTTTAACTAATCTTGTGCATCCAATAAGTACATTTGTTTCATTGGTTGAACATTTAGGTCATTTTCGTCCTCCCTAGTCTTATTCTCGTCCAATTAGGGTTTTTAACCAATCTTGTGCATCCAATAAGTACATTTGTGTCATTGGTTGAATATTTAGGTCATTTTCGTTTTCCCTAGGCTTATTCTCGTCCAATATGGGTTTTTAACCAATCTTGTTCATCCAATAAGTACATTTGTGTCATTGGTTGAACATTTAGGTCATTTTCGTCCTCCTGAGGCTTATTCTCGTCCAATATGGGTTTTTAACCAATCTTGTGCATCCAATAAGTGATTTTGTGTCATTGGTTGAACATTTAGGTCATTTTCGTCCTCCCTAGTCTTATTCTCGTCCAATTAGGGTTTTTAACCAATCTTGTGCATCCAATAAGTACATATGTGTCATTGGTTGAACATTTAGGTCATTTTCGTCCTCCCTAGGCTTATTCTCGTCCAATTAGGGTTTTTAACCAATCTTGTGCATCCAATAAGTGATTTTGTGTCATTGGTTGAACATTTAGGTCATTTTCGTCCTCCCAAAGCTTATTCTCGTCCAATTAGGATTTTTAACTAATCTTGTGCATCCAATAAGTGATTTTGTGTCATTGGTTGAACATTTAGGTCATTTTCGTCCTCCTTAGGCTTATTCTCGTCCAATTAGGGTTTTTAACCAATCTTGTGCATCCAATAAGTGATTTTGTGTCATTGGTTGAACATTTAGGTCATTTTCGTCCTCCCTTGGCTTATTCTCGTCCAATTAGGGTTTTTAACCAATCTTGTGCATCGAATAAGTGATTTTGTGTCATTGGTTGAACATTTAGGTCATTTTCGTCCTCCCGAGGCTTATTCTCGTCCAATTAGGGTTTTTAACCAATCTTGTGCATCCAATAAGTACATTTGTGTCATTGGTTGAACATTTAGGTCATTTTCGTCCTCCCGAGGCTTATTCTCGTCCAATTAGGGTTTTTATCCAATCTTGTGCATCGAATAAGTGATTTTGTGTCATTGGTTGAACATTTAGGTCATTTTCGTCCTCCCTAGTCTTATTCTCTTCGAATTCGGGTTTTTAACCAATCTTGTGCATCCAATAAGTACATTTGTGTCATTGGTTGAACATTTAGGTCATTTTCGTCTTCCCTAGGCTTATTCTCATCCAATTAGGGTTTTTATCCAATCTTGTGCATCGAATAAGTGATTTTGTGTCATTGGTTGAACATTTAGGTCATTTTCGTCCTCCCTAGGCTTATTCTCTTCCAATTCGGGTTTTTAACCAATCTTGTGCATCCAATAAGTACATTTGTGTCATTGGTTGAACATTTAGGTCATTTTCGTCCTCCCGAGGCTTATTCTCATCCAATTAGGGTTTTTAACCAATCTTGTGCATCCAATAAGTACATTTGTGTCATTGGTTGAACATTTACGTCATTTTCGTCCTCCCGAGGCTTATTCTCCTCCAATTAGGGTTTTTAACCAATCTTGTGCATCCAATAAATGATTTTGTGTCATTGGTTGAACATTTAGGTCATTTTTGTCCTCCCAATGCTTATTCTCGTCCAATTAGGGTTTTTAACTAATCTTGTGCGTCCAATAAGTACATTTGTTTCATTGGTTGAACATTTAGGTCATTTTTGTCCTCCGAAGGCTTATTCTCGTCCAATTAGGGTATTTAACAAATCTTGTGCATCCAATAAGTGATTTTGTGTCATTGGTTGAACATTTAGGTTATTTTCGTACTCCCTAGTCTTATTCTCTTACAATTAGGGTTTTTAACCAATCTTGTGCATCCAATAAGTACATTTGTGTCATTGGTTGAACATTTAGGTCATTTTCGTCCTCCCTAGGCTTATTCTCGTCCAATATGGGTTTTTAACCAATCTTGTGCATCCAATAAGTACATTTATGTCATTTGTTGAACATTTAGGTCATTTTCGTCCTCCCGAAGCTTATTCTCGTCCAATTAGAGTTTTTAACCAATCTTGTGCATCCAATAAGTGATTTTGTGTAATTGGTTGAACATTTAGGTCATTTTCGTCCTCCCTAGTCTTATTCTCGTCCAATTAGAGTTTTTAACCAATCATGTGCATCCAATAAGTGATTTTGTGTCATTGGTTGAACATTTAGGTCATTTTCGTCCTCCCTAGTCTTATTCTCGTCCAATTAGGGTTTTTAACCAATCTTGTGCATCCAATAAGTACATTTGTGTCATTGGTTGAATATTTAGGTCATTTTCGTTTTCCCTAGGCTTATTCTCGTCCAATATGGATTTTTAACCAATCTTGTGCTTCCAATAAGTGATTTTGTGTCATTGGTTGAACATTTAGGTCATTTTCGTCCTCCCTAGTCTTATTCTCGTCCAATTAGGGTTTTTAACCAATCTTGTGCATCCAATAAGTACATTTGTGTCATTGGTTGAACATTTAGGTCATTTTCGTCCTCCCTAGGCTTATTCTCTTCCAATTCGGGTTTTTAACCAATCTTGTGCATCCAATAAGTACATTTGTGTCATTGGTTGAACATTTAGGTCATTTTCGTCCTCCCAAGGCTTATTCTCGTCCAATTAGGGTTTTTAACCAATCTTGTGCATCCAATAAGTGATTTTGTGTCATTGGTTGAACATTTAGGTCAATTTCGTCCTCCCAATACTTATTCTCGTCCAATTAGGGTTTTTTAACAATCTTGTGCATCCAATAAGTACATTTGTGTCATTAGTTGAACATTTAGGTCATTTATGACCTCCAAAAGCTTATTCTCGTCCAATTAGGGTTTTTAACCAATCTTGTGCATCCAATAAGTGATTTTGTGTCATTGGTTGAACATTTAGGTCATTTTCGTCCTCCCTAGGCTTATTCTCGTCCAATTAGGGTTTTTAACCAATCTTGTGCATCCAATAAGTGATTTTGTGTCATTGGTTGAACATTTAGGTCATTTTCGTCCTCCGAAGGCTTATTCTCGTCCAATTAGGGTATTTAACCAATCTTGTGCATCCAATAAGTGATTTTGTGTCATTGGTTGAACATTTAGGTCATTTTCGTCCTCCCTAGTCTTATTCTCGTCCAATTAGGGTTTTTAACCAATCTTGTGCATCCAATAATTACATATGTGTCATTGGTTGAACATTTAGGTCATTTTCGTCCTCCCTAGGCTTATTCTCGTATAATTAGGGTTTTTAACCAATCTTGTGCATCCAATAAGTGATTTTGTGTCATTGGTTGAACATTTAGGTCATTTTCGTCCTCCCAAGGCTTATTCTCGTCCATTTAGGGTTTATAACCAATCTTGTGCATCCAATAAGTGATTTTGTGTCATTGGTTGAACATTTAGGTCATTTTCGTTCTCCCAAGGCTTATTCTTTGCCAATTAGGGTTTTTAACCAATCTTGTTCATCCAATAAGTACATTTGTGTCATTGGTTGAACATTTAGGTCATTTTCGTCCTCCCGAGGCTTATTCTCATCCAATTAGGGTTTTTAACCAATCTTGTGCATCCAATAAGTACATTTGTGTCATTGGTTCAACATCTACGTCATTTTCGTCCTCCCGAGGCTTATTCTCCTCCAATTAGGGTTTTTAACCAATCTTGTGCATCCAATAAGTGATTTTGTGTCATTGGTTGAACATTTAGGTCATTTTTGTCCTCCCAATGCTTATTCTCGTCCAATTAGGGTTTTTAACTAATCTTGTGCATCTAATAAGTACATTTGTTTCATTGGTTGAACATTTAGGTCATTTTTGTCCTCCGAAGGCTTATTCTCGTCCAATTAGGGTATTTAACCAATCTTGTGCATCCAATTAGTGATTTTGTGTCATTGGTTGAACATTTAGGTTATTTTCGTACTCCCTAGTCTTATTCTCTTACAATTAGGGTTTTTAACCAATCTTGTGCATCCAATAAGTACATTTGTGTCATTGGTTGAACATTTAGGTCATTTTCGTCCTCCCTAGGCTTATTCTCGTCCAATATGGGTTTTTAACCAATCTTGTGCATCCAATAAGTACATTTGTGTCATTGGTTGAACATTTAGGTCATTTTCGTCCTCCCGAAGCTTATTCTCGTCCAATTAGAGTTTTTAACCAATCTTGTGCATCGAATAAGTGATTTTGTGTCATTGGTTGAACATTTAGGTCATTTTTGTCCTCCCAAGCCTTATTCTCGTCCATTTAGGGTTTTTAACCAATCTTGTGCATCCAATAAGTGATTTTGTGTCATTGGTTGAACATTTAGGACATTTTTGTCCTCCCTAAGCTTATTCTCGTCCAGTTAGGGTTTTTTTCCAATCTTGTGCATCGAATAAGTGATTTTGTGTCATTGGTTGAACATTTAGGTCATTTTCGTCCTCCCTAGGCTTATTCTCTTCCAATTCGGGTTTTTAACCAATCTTGTGCATCCAATAAGTACATTTGTGTCATTGGTTGAACATTTAGGTCATTTTCGTCCTCCCGAGGCTTATTCTCATCCAATTAGGGTTTTTAACCAATCTTGTGCATCCAATAAGTACATTTGTGTCATTGGTTGAACATTTACGTCATTTTCGTCCTCCCGAGGCTTATTCTCCTCCAATTAGGGTTTTTAACCAATCTTGTGCATCCAATAAATGATTTTGTGTCATTGGTTGAACATTTAGGTCATTTTTGTCCTCCCAATGCTTATTCTCGTCCAATTAGGGTTTTTAACTAATCTTGTGCATCCAATAAGTACATTTGTTTCATTGGTTGAACATTTAGGTCATTTTTGTCCTTCGAAGGCTTATTCTCGTCCAATTAGGGTATTTAACCAATCTTGTGCATCCAATAAGTGATTTTGTGTCATTGGTTGAACATTTAGGTTATTTTCGTACTCCCTAGTCTTATTCTCTTACAATTAGGGTTTTTAACCAATCTTGTGCATCCAATAAGTACATTTGTGTCATTGGTTGAACATTTAGGTCATTTTCGTCCTCCCTAGGCTTATTCTCGTCCAATATGGATTTTTAACCAATCTTGTGCATCCAATAAGTACATTTGTGTCATTGGTTGAACATTTAGGTCATTTTCGTCCTCCCGAAGCTTATTCTCGTCCAATTAGAGTTTTTAACCAATCTTGTGCATCCAATAAGTGATTTTGTGTCATTGGTTGAACATTTAGGTCATTTTCGTCCTCCCAAGCCTTATTCTCGTCCATTTAGGGTTTTTAACCAATCTTGTGCATCCAATAAGTGATTTTGTGTCATTGGTTGAACATTTAGGTCATTTTCGTTCTCCCAAGGCTTATTCTTTGCCAATTAGGGTTTTTAACCAATCTTGTGCATCCAATAAGTGATTTTGTGTAATTGGTTGAACATTTAGGTCATTTTCGTCCTCCCGAGGCTTATTCTCGTCCAATTAGGGTTTTTAACCAATCTTGTGCATCCAATAAGTGATTTTGTGTCATTGGTTGAACATTTAGGTCATTTTCGTCCTCCCGAGGCTTATTCTCGTCCAATTAGGGTTTTTATCCAATCCTGTGCATCGAATAAGTGATTTTGTGTCATTGGCTGAACATTTAGGTCATATTCGTCCTCCCTAGTCTTATTCTCTTCCAATTCGGGTTTTAACCAATCTTGTGCATCCAATAAGTACATTTGTGTCATTGGTTGAACATTTAGGTCATTTTCGTCCTCCCTAGGCTTATTCTCGTCCAATTAGGGTTTTTATCCAATCTTGTGCATCGAATAAGTGATTTTGTGTAATTGGTTGAACATTTAGGTCATTTTCATCCTCCCTAGGCTTATTCTCTTCCAATTCGGGTTTTTAACCAATCTTGTGCATCCAATAAGTACATTTGTGTCATTGGTTGAACATTTAGGTCATTTTCGTCCTCCCGAGGCTTATTCTCATCCAATTAGGGTTTTTAACCAATCTTGTGCATCCAATAAGTACATTTGTGTAATTGGTTGAACATTTAGGTCATTTTCTTCCTCCCTAGGCTTATTCTCGTCCAATTAGGGTTTTTAACCAATCTTGTGCATCCAATAAGTACATTTGTGTCATTGGTTGAACATTTAGGTCATTTTCGTCCTCCCGAGGCTTATTCTCCTCCAATTAGGGTTTTTAACCAATCTTGTGCATCCAATAAGTGATTTTGTGTCATTGGTTGAACATTTAGGTCATTTTTGTCCTCCCAATGCTTATTCTCGTCCAATTAGGGTTTTTAACTAATCTTGTGCATCCAATAAGTACATTTGTTTCATTGGTTGAACATTTAGGTCATTTTCGTCCTCCCTAGTCTTATTCTCGTCCAATTAGGGTTTTTAACCAATCTTGTGCATCCAATAAGTACATTTGTGTCATTGGTTGAATATTTAGGTCATTTTCGTTTTCCCTAGGCTTATTCTCGTCCAATATGGGTTTTTAACCAATCTTGTGCATCCAATAATTACATATGTGTCATTGGTTGAACATTTAGGTCATTTTCGTCCTCCCTAGGCTTATTCTCGTCCAATTAGGGTTTTTAACCAATCTTGTGCATCCAATAAGTACATTTATGTCATTGGTTGAACATTTAGGTCATTTTCGTCCTCCCAAGGCTTATTCTCGTCCATTTAGGGTTTTTAACCAATCTTGTGCATCCAATAAGTGATTTTGTGTCATTGGTTGAACATTTAGGTCATTTTCGTTCTCCCAAGGCTTATTCTTTGCCAATTAGGGTTTTTAACCAATCTTGTGCATCCAATAAGTGATTTTGTGTCATTGGTTGAACATTTAGGTCATTTTCGTCCTCCCTAGGCTTATTCTCGTCCAATTAGGGTTTTTAACCAATCTTGTGCATCCAATAAGTGCTTTTGTGTCATTTGTTGAACATTTAGGTCATTTTCGTCCTCCCTAGGCTTATTCTCGTCCAATTAGGGTTTTTAACCAATCTTGTGCATCCAATAAGTACATTTGTGTCATTGGTTGAACATTTAGGTCATTTTCGTCCTCCCAAGGCTTATTCTCGTCCAATTAGGGATTTTAACCAATCTTATGCTTCCAATAAGTGTTTTTGTGTCATTCGTTGAACATTTAGGTCATTTTTGTCCTCCCTTGGCTTATTCTCGTCCAATTAGGGTTTTTAACCAATCTTGTGCATCCAATAAGTACATTTGTGTCATTGGTTGAACATTTAGGTCATTTTCGTCCTCCCTAGGCTTATTCTCGTCCAATTAGGGTTTTTAACCAATCTTGTGCATCGAATAAGTGATTTTGTGTCATTGGTTGAACATTTAGGTCATTTTCGTCCTCCCTAGGCTTATTCTCTTCCAATTCGGGTTTTTAACCAATCTTGTGCATCCAATAAGTACATTTGTGTCATTGGTTGAACATTTAGGTCATTTTCGTCCTCCCAAGGCTTATTCTCGTCCAATTAGGGTTTTTAACCAATCTTGTGCATCCAATAAGTGATTTTGTGTCATTGGTTGAACATTTAGGTCATTATTGTCCTCCCAAGGCTTATTCTCGTCCAATTAGGGTTTTTAACCAATCTTGTGCATCCAATAAGTACATTTGTGTCATTGGTTGAACATTTAGGTCATTTTCGTCCTCCCAAGGCTTATTCTCGTCCAATTAGGGTTTTTAACCAATCTTGTGCAATCAATAAGTGATTTTGTGTCATTGGTTGAACATTTAGGTCATTTTCGTCCTCCCTAGGCTTATTCTCGTCCAATTAGGGTTTTTAACCAATCTTGTGCATCCAATAAGTACATTTGTGTCATTGGTTGAACATTTAGGTCATTTTCGTCCTCCCGAAGCTTATTCTCGTCCAATTAGAGTTTTTAACCAATCTTGTGCATCCAATAAGTGATTTTGTGTCATTGGTTGAACATTTAGGTCATTTTCGTCCTCCCTAGTCTTATTCTCGTCCAATTAGAGTTTTTAACCAATCTTATGCATCCAATAAGTGATTTTGTGTCATTGGTTGAACATTTAGGTCATTTTTGTCCTCCCAAGCCTTATTCTCGTCCATTTAGGGTTTTTAACCAATCTTGTGCATCCAATAAGTGATTTTGTGTCATTGGTTGAACATTTAGGTCATTTTCGTTCTCCCAAGGCTTATTCTTTGCCAATTAGGGTTTTTAACCAATCTTGTGCATCCAATAAGTACATTTGTGTCATTGGTTGAACATTAGGACATTTTCATCCTCCCGAGGCTTATTCTCGTCCAATTAGGGTTTTTAACCAATCTTGTGCATCCAATAAGTGATTTTGGGTCATTGGTTGAACATTTAGGTCATTTTCGTCCTCCCAAGGATTATTCTCGTCCATTTAGGGTTTTTAACCAATCTTGTGCATCCAATAAGTGATTTTGTGTCATTGGTTGAACATTTAGGTCATTTTCGTTCTCTCAAGGCTTATTCTCGTCCATTTAGGGTTTTTAACCAATCTTGTGCATCCAATAAGTGATTTTGTGTCATTGGTTGAACATTTAGGTCATTTTCGTTCTCCCAAGGCTTATTCTTTGCCAATTAGGGTTTTTAACCAATCTTGTGCATCCAATAAGTACATTTGTGTCATTGGTTGAACATTAGGACATTTTCATCCTCCCGAGGCTTATTCTCGTCCAATTAGGGTTTTTAACCAATCTTGTGCATCCAATAAGTGATTTTGTGTCATTGGTTGAACATTTAGGTCATTTTCGTCCTCCCGAGGCTTATTCTCGTCCAATTAGGGTTTTTATCCAATCTTGTGCATCGAATAAGTGATTTTGTGTAATTGGTTGAACATTTAGGTCATTTTCGTCCTCCCTAGTCTTATTCTCTTCGAATTCGGGTTTTTAACCAATCTTGTGCATCCAATAAGTACATTTGTGTCATTGGTTGAACATTTAGGTCATTTTCGTCTTCCCTAGGCTTATTCTCATCCAATTAGGGTTTTTATCCAATCTTGTGCATCGAATAAGTGATTTTGTGTCATTGGTTGAACATTTAGGTCATTTTCGTCCTCCCTAGGCTTATTCTCTTCCAATTCGGGTTTTTAACCAATCTTGTGCATCCAATAAGTACAATTGTGTCATTGGTTGAACATTTAGGTCATTTTCGTCCTCCCGAGGCTTATTCTCATCCAATTAGGGTTTTTAACCAATCTTGTGCATCCAATAAGTACATTTGTGTCATTGGTTGAACATTTACGTCATTTTCGTCCTCCCGAGGCTTATTCTCCTCCAATTAGGGTTTTTAACCAATCTTGTGCATCCAATAAATGATTTTGTGTCATTGGTTGAACATTTAGGTCATTTTTGTCCTCCCAATGCTTATTCTCGTCCAATTAGGGTTTTTAACTAATCTTGTGCATCCAATAAGTACATTTGTTTCATTGGTTGAACATTTAGGTCATTTTTGTCCTCCGAAGGCTTATTCTCGTCCAATTAGGGTATTTAACCAATCTTGTGCATCCAATAAGTGATTTTGTGTCATTGGTTGAACATTTAGGTTATTTTCGTACTCCTTAGTCTTATTCTCTTACAATTAGGGTTTTTAACCAATCTTGTGCATCCAATAAGTACATTTGTGTCATTGGTTGAACATTTAGGTCATTTTCGTCCTCCCTAGGCTTATTCTCGTCCAATATGGGTTTTTAACCAATCTTGTGCATCCAATAAGTACATTTGTGTCATTGGTTGAACATTTAGGTCATTTTCGTCCTCCCGAAGCTTATTCTCGTCCAATTAGAGTTTTTAACCAATCTTGTGCATCGAATAAGTGATTTTGTGTCATTGGTTGAACATTTAGGTCATTTTTGTCCTCCCAAGCCTTATTCTCGTCCATTTAGGGTTTTTAACCAATCTTGTGCATCCAATAAGTGATTTTGTGTCATTGGTTGAACATTTAGGACATTTTTGTCCTCCCTAAGCTTATTCTCGTCCAGTTAGGGTTTTTTTCCAATCTTGTGCATCGAATAAGTGATTTTGTGTCATTGGTTGAACATTTAGGTCATTTTCGTCCTCCCTAGGCTTATTCTCTTCCAATTCGGGTTTTTAACCAATCTTGTGCATCCAATAAGTACATTTGTGTCATTGGTTGAACATTTAGGTCATTTTCGTCCTCCCGAGGCTTATTCTCATCCAATTAGGGTTTTTAACCAATCTTGTGCATCCAATAAGTACATTTGTGTCATTGGTTGAACATTTACGTCATTTTCGTCCTCCCGAGGCTTATTCTCCTCCAATTAGGGTTTTTAACCAATCTTGTGCATCCAATAAATGATTTTGTGTCATTGGTTGAACATTTAGGTCATTTTTGTCCTCCCAATGCTTATTCTCGTCCAATTAGGGTTTTTAACTAATCTTGTGCATCCAATAAGTACATTTGTTTCATTGGTTGAACATTTAGGTCATTTTTGTCCTTCGAAGGCTTATTCTCGTCCAATTAGGGTATTTAACCAATCTTGTGCATCCAATAAGTGATTTTGTGTCATTGGTTGAACATTTAGGTTATTTTCGTACTCCCTAGTCTTATTCTCTTACAATTAGGGTTTTTAACCAATCTTGTGCATCCAATAAGTACATTTGTGTCATTGGTTGAACATTTAGGTCATTTTCGTCCTCCCTAGGCTTATTCTCGTCCAATATGGGTTTTTAACCAATCTTGTGCATCCAATAAGTGATTTTGTGTCATTGGTTGATCATTTAGGTCATTTTCGTCCTCCCGAGGCTTATTCTCATCCAATTAGGGTTTTTAACCAATCTTGTGCATCCAATAAGTACATTTGTGTCATTGGTTGAACATTTAGGTCATTTTCGTCCTCCCGAGGCTTATTCTCCTCCAATTAGGGTTTTTAACCAATCTTGTGCATCCAATAAGTGATTTTGTGTCATTGGTTGAACATTTAGGTCATTTTTGTCCTCCCTAGGCTTATTCTCGTCCAGTTAGGGTTTTTTTCCAATCTTGTGCATCGAATAAGTGATTTTGTGTCATTGGTTGAACATTTAGGTCATTTTCGTCCTCCCTAGGCTAATTCTCTTCCAATTCGGGTTTTTAACCAATCTTGTGCATCCAATAACTGATTTTGTGTCATTGGTTGAACATTTAGGTCATTTTTGTCCTCCCAATGCTTATTCTCGTCCAATTAGGGTTTTTAACTAATCTTGTGCATCCAATAAGTACATTTGTTTCATTGGTTGAACATTTAGGTCATTTTCGTCCTCCGAAGGCTTATTCTCGTCCAATTAGGGTATTTAACCAATCTTGTGCATCCAATAAGTGATTTTGTGTCATTGGTTGAACATTTAGGTCATTTTCGTCCTCCCTAGTCTTATTCTCGTACAATTAGGGTTTTTAACCAATCTTGTGCATCCAATAAGTACATTTGTGTCATTGGTTGAACATTTAGGTCATTTTCGTCCTCCCGAGGCTTATTCTCCTCCAATTAGGGTTTTTAACCAATCTTGTGCATCCAATAAGTGATTTTGTGTCATTGGTTGAACATTTAGGTCATTTTCGTCCTCCCGAGGCTTATTCTCGTCCAATTAGGGTTTTTATCCAATCTTGTGCATCGAATAAGTGATTTTGTGTCATTGGTTGAACATTTACGTCATTTTCATCCTCCCTAGTCTTATTCTCTTCGAATTCGGGTTTTTAACCAATCTTGTGCATCCAATAAGTACATTTGTGTCATTGGTTGAACATTTAGGTCATTTTCGTCTTCCCTAGGCTTATTCTCATCCAATTAGGGTTTTTATCCAATCTTGTGCATCGAATAAGTGATTTTGTGTCATTGGTTGAACATTTAGGTCATTTTCGTCCTCCCTAGGCTTATTCTCTTCCAATTCGGGTTTTTAACCAATCTTGTGCATCCAATAAGTACATTTGTGTCATTGGTTGAACATTTAGGTCATTTTCGTCCTCCCAAGGCTTATTCTCGTCCAATTAGGGTTTTTAACCAATCTTGTGCATCCAATAAGTACATTTGTGTCATTCGTTGAATATTTAGGTCATTTTCATCCTCCCAAGGCTTATTCTCGTCCAATTAGGGTTTTTAACCAATCTTGTGCATCCAATAAGTACATTTGTGTCATTGGTTGAACATTTAGGTCATTTTCGTCCTCCCAAGGCTTATTCTCGTCCAATTAGGGTTTTTAACCAATCTTGTGCATCCAATAAGTACATTTGTGTCTTTGGTTGAACAATTAGGTCATTTTCGTCTTCCCAAGGCTTATTCTCGTCCAATTAGGGTTTTCAACCAATCTTGTGCATCCAATAAGTGATTTGGTGTCATTGGTTGAACATTTAGGTCATTTTCGTCCTCCCTAGGCTTATCCTCGTCCAATTAGGGTTCTTAACCAATCTTGTGCATCCAATAAGTGATTTTGTGCTATTGGTTGAACATTTAGGTCATTTTCGTCCTCCCAAGGCTTATTCTCGTCCAATTAGGGTTTTTAACCAATCTTGTGCATCCAATAAGTGATTTTGTGTCATTGGTTGAACATTTACGTCATTTTCGTCCTCCCTAGGCTTATTCTCGTCCAATTATGGTTCTTAACCAATCTTGTGCATCCAATAAGTGATTTTGTGCTATTGGTTGAACATTTAGGTCATTTTCGTCTTCCCAAGGCTTATTCTGGTCCAATTAAGGTTTTGAGCCAATCTTGTGCATCCAATAAGTACATTTGTGTCATTTGTTGAACATTTAGGTCATTTTCGTCCTCCCTAGGCTTATTCTCGTCCAATTAGGGTTTTTAACCAATCTTGTGCATCCAATAAGTACATTTGTGTCATTGGTTGAACATTTAGGTCATTTTCGTCCTCCCAAGGCTTATTCTCGTCCAATTAGGGTTTTTAACCAATCTTGTGCATCCCATAAGTAAATTTGTGTCATTGGTTGAACATTTAGGTCATTTTCGTCCTCCCTAGGCTTATTCTCGTCCAATTAGGGTTTTTAACCAATCTTGTGCATCCAATAAGTACATTTGTGTCATTGGTTGAACATTTAGGTCATTTTCGTCCTCCCGAAGCTTATTCTCGTCCAATTAGAGTTTTTAACCAATCTTGTGCATCCAATAAGTGATTTTGTGTCATTGGTTGAACATTTAGGTCATTTTCGTCCTCCCTAGTCTTATTCTCGTCCAATTAGAGTTTTTAACCAATCTTATGCATCCAATAAGTGATTTTGTGTCATTGGTTGAACATTTAGGTCATTTTTGTCCTCCCAAGCCTTATTCTCGTCCATTTAGGGTTTTTAACCAATCTTGTGCATCCAATAAGTGATTTTGTGTCATTGGTTGAACATTTAGGTCATTTTCGTTCTCCCAAGGCTTATTCTTTGCCAATTAGGGTTTTTAACCAATCTTGTGCATCCAATAAGTACATTTGTGTCATTGGTTGAACATTAGGACATTTTCATCCTCCCGAGGCTTATTCTCGTCCAATTAGGGTTTTTAACCAATCTTGTGCATCCAATAAGTGATTTTGGGTCATTGGTTGAACATTTAGGTCATTTTCGTCCTCCCAAGGATTATTCTCGTCCATTTAGGGTTTTTAACCAATCTTGTGCATCCAATAAGTGATTTTGTGTCATTGGTTGAACATTTAGGTCATTTTCGTTCTCTCAAGGCTTATTCTCGTCCATTTAGGGTTTTTAACCAATCTTGTGCATCCAATAAGTGATTTTGTGTCATTGGTTGAACATTTAGGTCATTTTCGTTCTCCCAAGGCTTATTCTTTGCCAATTAGGGTTTTTAACCAATCTTGTGCATCCAATAAGTACATTTGTGTCATTGGTTGAACATTAGGACATTTTCATCCTCCCGAGGCTTATTCTCGTCCAATTAGGGTTTTTAACCAATCTTGTGCATCCAATAAGTGATTTTGTGTCATTGGTTGAACATTTAGGTCATTTTCGTCCTCCCGAGGCTTATTCTCGTCCAATTAGGGTTTTTATCCAATCTTGTGCATCGAATAAGTGATTTTGTGTAATTGGTTGAACATTTAGGTCATTTTCGTCCTCCCTAGTCTTATTCTCTTCGAATTCGGGTTTTTAACCAATCTTGTGCATCCAATAAGTACATTTGTGTCATTGGTTGAACATTTAGGTCATTTTCGTCTTCCCTAGGCTTATTCTCATCCAATTAGGGTTTTTATCCAATCTTGTGCATCGAATAAGTGATTTTGTGTCATTGGTTGAACATTTAGGTCACTTTCGTCCTCCCTAGGCTTATTCTCTTCCAATTCGGGTTTTTAACCAATCTTGTGCATCCAATAAGTACATTTGTGTCATTGGTTGAACATTTAGGTCATTTTTGTCCTCCCAAGCCTTATTCTCGTCCATTTAGGGTTTTTAACCAATCTTGTGCATCCAATAAGTGATTTTGTGTCATTGGTTGAACATTTAGGTCATTTTCGTTCTCCCAAGGCTTATTCTTTGCCAATTAGGGTTTTTAACCAATCTTGTGCATCCAATAAGTACATTTGTGTCATTGGTTGAACATTAGGACATTTTCATCCTCCCGAGGCTTATTCTCGTCCAATTAGGGTTTTTAACCAATCTTGTGCATCCAATAAGTGATTTTGTGTCATTGGTTGAACATTTAGGTCATTTTCGTCCTCCTGAGGCTTATTCTCGTCCAATTAGGGTTTTTATCCAATCTTGTGCATCGAATAAGTGATTTTGTGTCATTGGTTGAACATTTAGGTCATTTTCGTCCTCCCTAGGCTTATTCTCGTCCAATTAGGGTTTTTATCCAATCTTGGGCATCGAATAAGTGATTTTTTGACATTGGTTGAACATTTAGGTCATTTTCGTCCTCCCTAGGCTTATTCTCTTCCAATTCGGGTTTTTAACCAATCTTGTGCATCCAATAAGTACATTTGTGTCATTGGTTGAACATTTAGGACATTTTCATCCTCCCGAGGCTTATTCTCGTCCAATTAGGGTTTTTAACCAATCTTGTGCATCCAATAAGTGATTTTGTGTCATTGGTTGAACATTTAGGTCATTTTCGTCCTCCCGAGGCTTATTCTCGTCCAATTAGGGTTTTTATCCAATCTTGTGCATCGAATAAGTGATTTTGTGTCATTGGTTGAACATTTAGGTCATTTTCGTCCTCCCTAGGCTTATTCTCGTCCAATTAGGGTTTTTATCCAATCTTGGGCATCGAATAAGTGATTTTTTGTCATTGGTTGAACATTTAGGTCATTTTCGTCCTCCCTAGGCTTATTCTCGTCCAATTAGGGTTTTTAACCAATGTTGTGCATCCAATAAGTACATTTGTGTCATTGGTTGAACATTTAGGACATTTTCATCCTCCCGAGGCTTATTCTCGTCCAATTAGGGTTTTTAACCAATCTTGTGCATCCAATAAGTGATTTTGTGTCATTGGTTGAACATTTAGGTCATTTTCGTCCTCCCGAGGCTTATTCTCGTCCAATTAGGGTTTTTATCCAATCTTGTGCATCGAATAAGTGATTTTGTGTCATTGGTTGAACATTTAGGTCATTTTCGTCCTCCCTAGTCTTATTTTCTTCCAATTCGGGTTTTTAACCAATCTTGTGCATCCAATAAGTACATTTGTGTCATTGGTTGAACATTTAGGTCATTTTCGTCCTCCCGAAGCTTATTCTCGTCCAATTAGAGTTTTTAACCAATCTTGTGCATCCAATAAGTGATTTTGTGTCATTGGTTGAACATTTAGGTCATTTTCGTCCTCCCTAGTCTTATTCTCATCCAATTAGAGTTTTTAACCAATCTTGTGCATCCAATAAGTGATTTTGTGTCATTGGTTGAACATTTAGGTCATTTTTGTCCTCCCAAGCCTTATTCTCGTCCATTTAGGGTTTTTAACCAATCTTGTGCATCCAATAAGTGATTTTGTGTCATTGGTTGAACATTTAGGTCATTTTTGTCCTCCCTAAGCTTATTCTCGTCCAGTTAGGGTTTTTTTCCAATCTTGTGCATCGAATAAGTGATTTTGTGTCATTGGTTGAACATTTAGGTCATTTTCGTCCTCCCTAGGCTTATTCTCTTCCAATTCGGGTTTTTAACCAATCTTGTGCATCCAATAAGTACATTTGTGTCATTGGTTGAACATTTAGGTCATTTTCGTCCTCCCGAGGCTTATTCTCATCCAATTAGGGTTTTTAACCAATCTTGTGCATCCAATAAGTACATTTGTGTCATTGGTTGAACATTTACGTCATTTTCGTCCTCCCGAGGCTTATTCTCCTCCAATTAGGGTTTTTAACCAATCTTGTGCATCCAATAAATGATTTTGTGTCATTGGTTGAACATTTAGGTCATTTTTGTCCTCCCAATGCTTATTCTCGTCCAATTAGGGTTTTTAACTAATCTTGTGCATCCAATAAGTACATTTGTTTCATTGGTTGAACATTTAGGTCATTTTTGTCCTTCGAAGGCTTATTCTCGTCCAATTAGGGTATTTAACCAATCTTGTGCATCCAATAAGTGATTTTGTGTCATTGGTTGAACATTTAGGTTATTTTCGTACTCCCTAGTCTTATTCTCTTACAATTAGGGTTTTTAACCAATCTTGTGCATCCAATAAGTACATTTGTGTCATTGGTTGAACATTTAGGTCATTTTCGTCCTCCCGAAGCTTATTCTCGTCCAATTAGAGTTTTTAACCAATCTTGTGCATCCAATAAGTGATTTTGTGTCATTGGTTGAACATTTAGGTCATTTTCGTCCTCCCTAGTCTTATTCTCGTCCAATTAGAGTTTTTAACCAATCTTATGCATCCAATAAGTGATTTTGTGTCATTGGTTGAACATTTAGGTCATTTTTGTCCTCCCAAGCCTTATTCTCGTCCATTTAGGGTTTTTAACCAATCTTGTGCATCCAATAAGTGATTTTGTGTCATTGGTTGAACATTTAGGTCATTTTCGTTCTCCCAAGGCTTATTCTTTGCCAATTAGGGTTTTTAACCAATCTTGTGCATCCAATAAGTACATTTGTGTCATTGGTTGAACATTAGGACATTTTCATCCTCCCGAGGCTTATTCTCGTCCAATTAGGGTTTTTAACCAATCTTGTGCATCCAATAAGTGATTTTGTGTCATTGGTTGAACATTTAGGTCATTTTCGTCCTCCCGAGGCTTATTCTCGTCCAATTAGGGTTTTTATCCAATCTTGTGCATCGAATAAGTGATTTTGTGTCATTGGTTGAACATTTAGGTCATTTTCGTCCTCTCCAGGCTTATTCTCTTCCAATTCGGGTTTTTAACCAATCTTGTGCATCCAATAAGTGATTTTGTGTCATTGGTTGATCATTTAGGTCATTTTCGTCCTCCCGAGGCTTATTCTCATCCAATTAGGGTTTTTAACCAATCTTGTGCATCCAATAAGTACATTTGTGTCATTGGTTGAACATTTAGGTCATTTTCGTCCTCCCGAGGCTTATTCTCCTCCAATTAGGGTTTTTAACCAATCTTGTGCATCCAATAAGTGATTTTGTGTCATTCGTTGAACATTTAGGTCATTTTTGTCCTCCCTAGGCTTATTCTCGTCCAGTTAGGGTTTTTTTCCAATCTTGTGCATCGAATAAGTGATTTTGTGTCATTGGTTGAACATTTAGGTCATTTTCGTCCTCCCTAGGCTAATTCTCTTCCAATTCGGGTTTTTAACCAATCTTGTGCATCCAATAAGTGATTTTGTGTCATTGGTTGAACATTTAGGTCATTTTTGTCCTCCCAATGCTTATTCTCGTCCAATTAGGGTTTTTAACTAATCTTGTGCATCCAATAAGTACATTTGTTTCATTGGTTGAACATTTAGGTCATTTTCGTCCTCCGAAGGCTTATTCTCGTCCAATTAGGGTATTTAACCAATCTTGTGCATCCAATAAGTGATTTTGTGTCATTGGTTGAACATTTAGGTTATTTTCGTCCTCCCTAGTCTTATTCGCTTACAATTAGGGTTTTTAACCAATCTTGTGCATCCAATAAGTACATTTGTGTCATTGGTTGAACATTTAGGTCATTTTCGTCCTCCCTAGGCTTATTCTCGTCCAATATGGGTTTTTAACCAATCTTGTGCATCCAATAAGTACATTTGTGTCATTGGTTGAACATTTAGGTCATTTTCGTCCTCCCGAAGCTTATTCTCGTCCAATTAGAGTTTTTAACCAATCTTGTGCATCGAATAAGTGATTTTGTGTCATTGGTTGAACATTTAGGTCATTTTTGTCCTCCCAAGCCTTATTCTCGTCCATTTAGGGTTTTTAACCAATCTTGTGCATCCAATAAGTGATTTTGTGTCATTGGTTGAACATTTAGGACATTTTTGTCCTCCCTAAGCTTATTCTCGTCCAGTTAGGGTTTTTTTCCAATCTTGTGCATCGAATAAGTGATTTTGTGTCATTGGTTGAACATTTAGGTCATTTTCGTCCTCCCTAGGCTTATTCTCTTCCAATTCGGGTTTTTAACCAATCTTGTGCATCCAATAAGTACATTTGTGTCATTGGTTGAACATTTAGGTCATTTTCGTCCTCCCGAGGCTTATTCTCATCCAATTAGGGTTTTTAACCAATCTTGTGCATCCAATAAGTACATTTGTGTCATTGGTTGAACATTTACGTCATTTTCGTCCTCCCGAGGCTTATTCTCCTCCAATTAGGGTTTTTAACCAATCTTGTGCATCCAATAAATGATTTTGTGTCATTGGTTGAACATTTAGGTCATTTTTGTCCTCCCAATGCTTATTCTCGTCCAATTAGGGTTTTTAACTAATCTTGTGCGTCCAATAAGTACATTTGTTTCATTGGTTGAACATTTAGGTCATTTTTGTCCTCCGAAGGCTTATTCTCGTCCAATTAGGGTATTTAACAAATCTTGTGCATCCAATAAGTGATTTTGTGTCATTGGTTGAACATTTAGGTTATTTTCGTACTCCCTAGTCTTATTCTCTTACAATTAGGGTTTTTAACCAATCTTGTGCATCCAATAAGTACATTTGTGTCATTGGTTGAACATTTAGGTCATTTTCGTCCTCCCTAGGCTTATTCTCGTCCAATATGGATTTTTAACCAATCTTGTGCATCCAATAAGTACATTTGTGTCATTGGTTGAACATTTAGGTCATTTTCGTCCTCCCGAAGCTTATTCTCGTCCAATTAGAGTTTTTAACCAATCTTGTGCATCCAATAAGTGATTTTGTGTCATTGGTTGAACATTTAGGTCATTTTCGTCCTCCCTAGTCTTATTCTCATCCAATTAGAGTTTTTAACCAATCTTGTGCATCCAATAAGTACATTTGTGTCATTGGTTGAACATTTAGGTCATTTTCGTCCTCCCATGGCTTATTCTCGTCCATTTAGGGTTTTTAACCAATCTTGTGCATCCAATAAGTGATTTTGTGTCATTGGTTGAACATTTAGGTCATTTTCGTCCTCCCAAGGCTTATTCTCGTCCAATTAGGGTTTTTAACCAATCTTGTGCATCCAATAAGTGATTTTGTGTCATTGTTTGAACATTTAGGTCATTTTCGTGCTCCCAAGGCTTATTCTCGTCCAATTAGGGTTTTTAAGCAATCTTGTGCATCCAATAAGTACATTTGTGTTATTTGTTGAACATTTAGGTCATTTGCGTCCTCCCAAGACTTATTCTCGTCCAATTAGGGTTTTTAACCAATCTTGTGCATCCAATAAGTGATTTTGTGTCATTGGTTGAACATTTAGGTCATTTTCGTCCTCCCAAGGCTTATTCTCGTCTAATTAGGGTTTTTAACCAATCTTGTGCATCCAATAAGTGATTTTGTGTCATTGGTTGAACATTTAGGTCATTTTCGTCCTCCCTAGTCTTATTCTCGTCCAATTAGGGTTTTTAACCAATCTTGTGCATCCAATAAGTACATTTGTGTCATTGGTTGAACATTTAGGTCATTTTCGTCCTCCCTAGGCTTATTCTCGTCCAATTACGGTTTTTAACCAATCTTGTGCATCCAATAAGTACATTTGTGTCATTGGTTGAACATTTAGGTCATTTTCGTCCTCCCTAGGCTTATTCTCGTCCAATTAAAGTTTTTAACAAATCTTGTGCATCCAATAAGTGATTTTGTGTCATTGGTTGAACATTTAGGTCATTTTCGTCCTCCCAAGGCTTATTCTCGTCCAATTAGGGTTTTTAACCAATCTTGTGCATCCAATAAGTACATTTGTGTCATTGGTTGAACATTTAGGTCATTTTCGTCCTCCCAAAGCCTATTCTCGTCCAATTAGGGTTTTTAACCAATCTTGTGCATCCAGTAAGTACATTTGGGTCATTGGTTGAACATTTAGGTCATCTTCGTCCTCCCTAGGCTTATTCTCATCCAATTAGGGTTTTTAACCAATCTTGTGCATATAATAAGTGATTTTGTGTCATTGGTTGAACATTTAGGTCATTTTCGTCCTCAAAAGGCTTATTCTCGTCCAATTAGGGTTTTTAACCAATCTTGTGCATCCAATAAGTGATTTTGTGTCATTGGTTGAACATTTAGGTCATTTTCGTCCTCCCAAGGCTTATTCTCGTCCAATTAGGGTTTTTAACCAATCTTGTGCATCCAATAAGTACACTTGTGTCATTGGTTGAACATTTAGGTCATTTTCGTTCTCCCAAGGTTTATTCTCGTCCAATTAGGGTTTTTAACCAATCTTGTACATCCAATAAGTGATTTTGTGCCATTGGTTGAACATTTAGGTCATTTTCGTCCTCCCAAGGCTTATTCTCGACAATTAGGGTTTTTAATCAATCTTGTGGATCCAATAAGTACATTTGTGTCATTGGTTGAACATTTAGGTCATTTATGTCCTCCAAAAGTTTATTCTCGTCCAATTAGGGTTTTTAACCAATCTTGTGCATCCAATAAGTGATTTTGTGTCATTGGTTGAACATTTAGGTCATTTTCGTCCTCCCAAGGCTTATTCTCGTCCAATTAGGGTTTTTATCCAATCTTGTGCATCGAATAAGTGATTTTGTGTCATTGGTCGAACATTTAGGTCATTTTCGTCCTCCCTAGGCTTATTCTCTTCCAATTCGGGTTTTTAACCAATCTTGTGCATCCAATAAGTACATTTGTGTCATTGGTTGAACATTTAGGACATTTTCATCCTCCCGAGGCTTATTCTCATCCAATTAGGGTTTTTAACCAATCTTGTGCATCCAATAAGTGATTTTGTGTCATTGGTTGAACATTTAGGTCATTTTCGTCCTCCCGAGGCTTATTCTCGTCCAATTAGGGTTTTTATCCAATCTTGTGCATCGAATAAGTGATTTTGTGTCATTGGTTGAACATTTAGGTCATTTTCGTCCTCCCTAGGCTTATTCTCGTCCAATTAGGGTTTTTATCCAATCTTGGGCATCGAATAAGTGATTTTTTGTCATTGGTTGAACATTTAGGTCATTTTCGTCCTCCCTAGGCTTATTCTCGTCCAATTAGGGTTTTTAACCAATGTTGTGCATCCAATAAGTACATTTGTGTCATTGGTTGAACATTTAGGACATTTTCATCCTCCCGAGGCTTATTCTCGTCCAATTAGGGTTTTTAACCAATCTTGTGCATCCAATAAGTGATTTTGTGTCATTGGTTGAACATTTAGGTCATTTTCGTCCTCCCGAGGCTTATTCTCGTCCAATTAGGGTTTTTATCCAATCTTGTGCATCGAATAAGTGATTTTGTGTCATTGGTTGAACATTTAGGTCATTTTCGTCCTCCCTAGTCTTATTCTCTTCCAATTCGGGTTTTTAACCAATCTTGTGCATCCAATAAGTACATTTGTGTCATTGGTTGAACATTTAGGTCATTTTCGTCCTCCCGAGGCTTATTCTCATCCAATTAGGGTTTTTAACCAATCTTGTGCATCCAATAAGTACATTTGTGTCATTGGTTCAACATCTACGTCATTTTCGTCCTCCCGAGGCTTATTCTCCTCCAATTAGGGTTTTTAACCAATCTTGTGCATCCAATAAGTGATTTTGTGTCATTGGTTGAACATTTAGGTCATTTTTGTCCTCCCAATGCTTATTCTCGTCCAATTAGGGTTTTTAACTAATCTTGTGCATCCAATAAGTACATTTGTTTCATTGGTTGAATATTTAGGTCATTTTCGTTTTCCCTAGGCTTATTCTCGTCCAATATGGGTTTTTAACCAATCTTGTTCATCCAATAAGTACATTTGTGTCATTAGTTGAACATTTAGGTCATTTTCGTCTTCCTGAGGCTTATTCTCGTCCAATATGGGTTTTTAACCAATCTTGTGCATCCAATAAGTGATTTTGTGTCATTGGTTGAACATTTAGGTCATTTTCGTCCTCCCTAGTCTTATTCTCGTCCAATTAGGGTTTTTAACCAATCTTGTGCATCCAATAAGTTTATTTGTGTCATTGGTTGAACATTTAGGTCATTTTCGTCCTCCCTAGGCTTATTCTCGTCCAATTAGGGTTTTTAACCAATCTTGTGCATCCAATAAGTGATTTTGTGTCATTGGTTGAACATTTAGGTAATCTTCGTCCTCCCAAGGCTTATTGTCGTCCAATTAGGGTTTTTAACCAATCTTGTGCATCCAATAAGTACATTTGTGTCATTGGTTGAACATTTAGGTCATTTTCGTCCTCCCTAGGCTTATTCTCGTTCAATTAGGGTTTTTAACCAATCTTGTGCATCCAATAAGTCATTTTGTGTCATTGGTTGAACATTTAGGTCATTTTCGTCCTCCCTAGTCTTATTCTCGTCCAATTAGGGTTTTTAACCAATCTTGTGCATCCAATAAGTACATTTGTGTCATTGGTTGAACATTTAGGTCATTTTCGTCCTCCCTAGGCTTATTCTCGTCCAATTAGGGTTTTTAACAAATCTTGTGCATCCATTAAGTACATTTGTGTCATTGGTTGAACATTTAGGTCATTTTCGTCCTCCCTAGGCTTATTCTCGTCCAATTAGGGTTTTTAACCAATCTTGTGCATCCAATAAGTACATTTGTGTCATTGGTTGAACATTTAGGTCATTTTCGTCCTCCCTAGCCTTATTCTCGTCCAATTAGGGTTTTTATCCAATCTTGTGCATCGAATAAGTGATTTTGTGTCATTTGTTGAACATTTAGGTCATTTTCGTCCTCCCTAGTCTTATTCTCGTCCAATTAGGGTTTTTAACCAATCTTGTGCATCCAATAAGTACATTTGTGTCATTGGTTGAATATTTAGGTCATTTTCGTTTTCCCTAGGCTTATTCTCGTCCAATATGGGTTTTTAACCAATCTTGTTCATCCAATAAGTACATTTGTGTCATTGGTTGAACATTTAGGTCATTTTCATCCTCCCGAAGCTTATTCTTGTCCAATATGGGTTTTTAACCAATCTTGTGCATCCAATAAGTGATTTTGTGTCATTGGTTGAACATTTAGGTCATTTTCGTCCTCCCTAGTCTTATTCTCGTCCAATTAGGGTTTTTAACCAATCTTGTGCATCCAATAATTACATATGTGTCATTGGTTGAACATTTAGGTCATTTTCGTCCTCCCTAGGCTTATTCTCGTCCAATTAGGGTTTTTAACCAATCTTGTGCATCCAATAAGTACATTTGTGTCATTGGTTGAACATTTAGGACATTTTCATCCTCCCGAGGCTTATTCTCGTCCAATTAGGGTTTTTAACCAATCTTGTGCATCCAATAAGTGATTTTGTGTCATTGGTTGAACATTTAGGTCATTTTCGTCCTCCCGAGGCTTATTTTCGTCCAATTAGGGTTTTTAACCAATCTTGTGTATCCAATAAGTGATTTTGTGTCATTGGTTGAACATTTAGGTCATTTTCGTCCTCCCTAGTCTTATTCTCGTCCAATTAGGGTTTTTAACCAATCTTGTGCATCCAATAAGTACATTTGTGTCATTGGTTGAACATTTAGGTCATTTTCGTCCTCCCTAGTCTTATTCTCGTCCAATTAGGGTTTTTAACCAATCTTGTGCATCGAATAAGTGATTTTGTGTCATTGGTTGAACATTTAGGTCATTTTCGTCCTCCCTAGGCTTATTCTCTTCCAATTAGGGTTTTTAACCAATCTTGTGCATCCAATAAGTACATTTGTGTCATTGGTTGAACATTTAGGTCATTTTCGTCCTCCCTAGGCTTATTCTCGTCCAATTAGAGTTTTTAACCAATCTTGTGCATCCAATAAGTGGTTTTGTGTCATTGGTTGAACATTTAGGTCATTTTCGTCCTCCCTAGTCTTATTCTCGTCCAATTAGGGTTTTTAACCAATCTTGTGCATCCAATAAGTACATTTGTGTCATTGGTTGAACATTTAGGTCATTTTCGTCCTCCCTAGGCTTATTCTCTTCCAATTCGGGTTTTTAACCAATCTTGTGCATCCAATAAGTACATTTGTGTCATTGGTTGAACATTTAGGTCATTTTCGTCCTCCTGAGGCTTATTCTCATCCAATTAGGGTTTTTAACCAATCTTGTGCATCCAATAAGTACATTTGTGTCATTGGTTGAACATTTAGGACATTTTCATCCTCCCGAGGCTTATTCTCGTCCAATTAGGGTTTTTAACCAATCTTGTGCATCCAATAAGTACATTTGTGTCATTGGTTGAACATTTAGGACATTTTCATCCTCCCGAGGCTTATTCTCGTCCAATTAGGGTTTTTAACCAATCTTGTGCATCCAATAAGTGATTTTGTGTCATTGGTTGAACATTTAGGTCATTTTCGTCCTCCCGAGGCTTATTCTCGTCCAATTAGGGTTTTTATCCAATCTTGTGCATCGAATAAGTGATTTTGTGTCATTGGTTGAACATTTACGTCATTTTCATCCTCCCTAGTCTTATTCTCTTCGAATTCGGGTTTTTAACCAATCTTGTGCATCCAATAAGTACATTTGTGTCATTGGTTGAACATTTAGGTCATTTTCGTCTTCCCTAGGCTTATTCTCATCCAATTAGGGTTTTTATCCAATCTTGTGCATCGAATAAGTGATTTTGTGTCATTGGTTGAACATTTAGGTCATTTTCGTCCTCCCTAGGCTTATTCTCTTCCAATTCGGGTTTTTAACCAATCTTGTGCATCCAATAAGTACATTTGTGTCATTGGTTGAACATTTAGGTCATTTTCGTCCTCCCGAGCCTTATTCTCCTCCAATTAGGGTTTTTAACCAATCTTGTGCATCCAATAAGTGATTTTGTGTCATTGGTTGAACATTTAGGTCATTTTCGTCCTCCCAAGGCTTATTCTCGTCCATTTAGGGTTTTTAACCAATCTTGTGCATCCAATAAGTTATTTTGTTTCATTGGTTGAACATTTAGGTCATTTTCGTCCTCCGAAGGCTTATTCTCGTCCAATTAGGGTATTTAACCAATCTTGTGCATCCAATAAGTGATTTTGTGTCATTGGTTGAACATTTAGGTCATTTTCGTCCTCCCTAGTCTTATTCTCGTACAATTAGGGTTTTTAACCAATCTTGTGCATCCAATAAGTACATTTGTGTCATTGGTTGAACATTTAGGTAATTTTCGTCCTCCCTAGGCTTATTCTCGTCCAATATGGGTTTTTAACCAATCTTGTGCATCCAATACGTACATTTGTGTCATTGGTTGAACATTTAGGTCATTTTCGTCCTCCCGAAGCTTATTCTCGTCCAATTAGGGTTTTTAACCAATCTTGTGCATCCAATAAGTGATTTTGTGTCATTGGTTGAACATTTAGTTCATTTTCGTCCTCCCTAGTCTTATTCTCGTCCAATTAGGGTTTTTAACCAATCTTGTGCATCCAATAATTACATATGTGTCATTGGTTGAACATTTAGGTCATTTTCGTCCTCCCTAGGCTTATTCTCGTCCAATTAGGGTTTTTAACCAATCTTGTGCATCCAATAAGTACATTTGTGTCATTGGTTGAACATTTAGGTCATTTTCGTCCTCCCGAAGCTTATTCTCGTCCAATTAGAGTTTTTAACCAATCTTGTGCATCCAATAAGTGATTTTGTGTCATTGGTTGAACATTTAGGTCATTTTCGTCCTCCCTAGTCTTATTCTCGTCCAATTAGAGTTTTTAACCAATCTTATGCATCCAATAAGTGATTTTGTGTCATTGGTTGAACATTTAGGTCATTTTTGTCCTCCCAAGCCTTATTCTCGTCCATTTAGGGTTTTTAACCAATCTTGTGCATCCAATAAGTGATTTTGTGTCATTGGTTGAACATTTAGGTCATTTTCGTTCTCCCAAGGCTTATTCTTTGCCAATTAGGGTTTTTAACCAATCTTGTGCATCCAATAAGTACATTTGTGTCATTGGTTGAACATTAGGACATTTTCATCCTCCCGAGGCTTATTCTCGTCCAATTAGGGTTTTTAACCAATCTTGTGCATCCAATAAGTGATTTTGTGTCATTGGTTGAACATTTAGGTCATTTTCGTCCTCCCGAGGCTTATTCTCGTCCAATTAGGGTTTTTATCCAATCTTGTGCATCGAATAAGTGATTTTGTGTCATTGGTTGAACATTTAGGTCATTTTCGTCCTCTCCAGGCTTATTCTCTTCCAATTCGGGTTTTTAACCAATCTTGTGCATCCAATAAGTGATTTTGTGTCATTGGTTGATCATTTAGGTCATTTTCGTCCTCCCGAGGCTTATTCTCATCCAATTAGGGTTTTTAACCAATCTTGTGCATCCAATAAGTACATTTGTGTCATTGGTTGAACATTTAGGTCATTTTCGTCCTCCCGAGGCTTATTCTCCTCCAATTAGGGTTTTTAACCAATCTTGTGCATCCAATAAGTGATTTTGTGTCATTGGTTGAACATTTAGGTCATTTTTGTCCTCCCTAGGCTTATTCTCGTCCAGTTAGGGTTTTTTTTCCAATCTTGTGCATCGAATAAGTGATTTTGTGTCATTGGTTGAACATTTAGGTCATTTTCGTCCTCCCTAGGCTAATTCTCTTCCAATTCGGGTTTTTAACCAATCTTATGCATCCAATAAGTGATTTTGTGTCATTGGTTGAACATTTAGGTCATTTTTGTCCTCCCAATGCTTATTCTCGTCCAATTAGGGTTTTTAACTAATCTTGTGCATCCAATAAGTACATTTGTTTCATTGGTTGAACATTTAGGTCATTTTCGTCCTCCGAAGGCTTATTCTCGTCCAATTAGGGTATTTAACCAATCTTGTGCATCCAATAAGTGATTTTGTGTCATTGGTTGAACATTTAGGTTATTTTCGTCCTCCCTAGTCTTATTCTCTTACAATTAGGGTTTTTAACCAATCTTGTGCATCCAATAAGTACATTTGTGTCATTGGTTGAACATTTAGGTCATTTTCGTCCTCCCTAGGCTTATTCTCGTCCAATATGGGTTTTTAACCAATCTTGTGCATCCAATAAGTGATTTTGTGTCATTGGTTGAACATTTAGGTCATTTTCGTCCTCCCAAGGCTTATTCTCGTCCAATTAGGGTTTTTAACCAATCTTGTGCATCCAATAAGGGATTTTGTGTCAAAGGTTGAACATTAATGTCATTTTCGTCCTCCCAAGGCTTATTCTCGTCCAATTAGGGTTTTTAACCAATCTTGTGCATCCAATAAGTGATTTTGTGTCATTGGTTGAACATTTAGGTCATTTTCGTCCTCCCTAGGCTTATTCTCGTCCAATTAGGGTTTTTAACCAATCTTGTGCATCCAATAAGTGATTTTGTGTCATTGGTTGAACATTTAGGTCATTTTCGTCCTCCCAAGGCTTATTCTCGTCCAATTAGGGTTTGTAACCAATCTTGTCCATCCAATAAGTACATTTGTGTCATTGGTTGAACATTTAGGTCATTTTCGTCTTCCCAAGGCTTATTCTCGTCCAATTAGGGTTTTTAACCAATCTTGTGCATCCAATAAGTACATTTGTGTCATTGGTTGAACATTTAGTTCATTTTCGTCCTCCCTAGGCTTATTCTTGTCCAATTAGGGTTTTTAACCAATCTTGTGCATCCAATAAGTGATTTTGTGTCATTGGTTGAACATTTAGGTCATTTTCGTCCTCCCTAGGCTTATTCTCGTCCAATTAGGGTTTTTAACCAATCTTGTGAATCCAATAAGTGATTTTGTGTCATTGGTTGAACATTTATTTCGTTTTCGTCCTCCCAAGGCTTATTCTCGTCCAATTAGGGTTTTAACCAATCTTGTGCATCCAATAAGTGATTTTGTGTCATTGGTTGAACATTTAGGTCATTTTCGTCCTCCCTAGGCTTATTCTCGTCCAATTAGGGTTTTTAACCAATCTTGTGCATCCAATAAGTACATTTGTGTCATTGGTTGAACATTTAGGTCATTTTCGTCCTCCCGAGGCTTATTCTCATCCAATTAGGGTTTTTAACCAATCTTGTGCATCCAATAAGTACATTTGTGTCATTGGTTTAACATTTAGGTCATTTTCGTCCTCCCGAGGCTTATTCTCCTCCAATTAGGGGTTTTAACCAATCTTGTGCATCCAATAAGTGATTTTGTGTCATTGGTTGAACATTTAGGTCATTTTTGTCCTCCCAATGCTTATTCTCGTCCAATTAGGGTTTTTAACTAATCTTGTGCATCCAATAAGTGATTTTGTGTAATTGGTAGAACATTTAGGTCATTTTCGTCCTCTTAAGACTTATTCTCGTCCAATTAGGGTTTTTAACCAATCTTGTGCATCCAATAAGTGATTTTGTGTCATTGGTTGAACATTTAGGTTATTTTCGTCCTCCCTAGTCTTATTCTCTTACAATTAGGGTTTTTAACCAATCTTGTGCATCCAATAAGTACATTTGTGTCATTGGTTGAACATTTAGGTCATTTTCGTCCTCCCTAGGCTTATTCTCGTCCAATATGGGTTTTTAACCAATATTGTGCATCCAATAAGTACATTTGTGTCATTGGTTGAACATTTAGGTCATTTTCGTCCTCCCGAAGCTTATTCTCGTCCAATTAGAGTTTTTAACCAATCTTGTGCATCGAATAAGTGATTTTGTGTCATTGGTTGAACATTTAGGTCATTTTTGTCCTCCCAAGCCTTATTCTCGTCCATTTAGGGTTTTTAACCAATCTTGTGCATCCAATAAGTGATTTTGTGTCATTGGTTGAACATTTAGGACATTTTTGTCCTCCCTAAGCTTATTCTCGTCCAGTTAGGGTTTTTTTCCAATCTTGTGCATCGAATAAGTGATTTTGTGTCATTGGTTGAACATTTAGGTCATTTTCGTCCTCCCTAGGCTTATTCTCTTCCAATTCGGGTTTTTAACCAATCTTGTGCATCCAATAAGTAAATTTGTGTCATTGGTTGAACATTTAGGTCATTTTCGTCCTCCCGAGGCTTATTCTCATCCAATTAGGGTTTTTAACCAATCTTGTGCATCCAATAAGTACATTTGTGTCATTGGTTGAAGATTTAGGTCATTTTCGTCCTCCCGAGGCTTATTCTCCTCCAATTAGGGTTTTTAACCAATCTTGTGCATCCAATAAGTGATTTTGTGTCATTGGTTGAACATTTAGGTCATTTTTGTCCTCCCAATGCTTATTCTCGTCCAATTAGGGTTTTTAACTAATCTTGTGCATCCAATAAGTACATTTGTTTCATTGGTTGAACATTTAGGTCATTTTCGTCCTCCCTAGTCTTATTCTCGTCCAATTAGGGTTTTTAACCAATCTTGTGCATCCAATAAGTACATTTGTGTCATTGGTTGAATATTTAGGTCATTTTCGTTTTCCCTAGGCTTATTCTCGTCCAATATGGGTTTTTAACCAATCTTGTTCATCCAATAAGTACATTTGTGTCATTGGTTGAACATTTAGGTCATTTTCATCCTCCCGAAGCTTATTCTTGTCCAATATGGGTTTTTAACCAATCTTGTGCATCCAATAAGTGATTTTGTGTCATTGGTTGAACATTTAGGTCATTTTCGTCCTCCCTAGTCTTATTCTCGTCCAATTAGGGTTTTTAACCAATCTTGTGCATCCAATAATTACATATGTGTCATTGGTTGAACATTTAGGTCATTTTCGTCCTCCCTAGGCTTATTCTCGTCCAATTAGGGTTTTTAACCAATCTTGTGCATCCAATAAGTACATTTGTGTCATTGGTTGAACATTTAGGACATTTTCATCCTCCCGAGGCTTATTCTCGTCCAATTAGGGTTTTTAACCAATCTTGTGCATCCAATAAGTGATTTTGTGTCATTGGTTGAACATTTAGGTCATTTTCGTCCTCCCTAGTCTTATTCTCGTCCAATTAGAGTTTTTAACCAATCTTGTGCATCCAATAAGTGATTTTGTGTCATTGGTTGAACATTTAGGTCATTTTTGTCCTCCCAAGCCTTATTCTCGTCCATTTAGGGTTTTTAACCAATCTTGTGCATCCAATAAGTGATTTTGTGTCATTGGTTGAACATTTAGGTCATTTTCGTTTTCCCAAGGCTTATTCTCGTCCATTTAGGGTTTTTAACCAATCTTGTGCATCCAATAAGTGATTTTGTGTCATTGGTTGAACATTTAGGTCATTTTCGTTCTCCCAAGGCTTATTCTTTGCCAAATTGGGTTTTTAACCAATCTTGTGCATCCAATAAGTACATTTGTGTCATTGGTTGAACATTAGGACATTTTCATCCTCCCGAGGCTTATTCTCGTCCAATTAGGGTTTTTAACCAATCTTGTGCATCCAATAAGTGATTTTGTGTCATTGGTTGAACATTTAGGTCATTTTCGTCCTCCCGAGGCTTATTCTCGTCCAATTAGGGTTTTTATCCAATCTTGTGCATCGAATAAGTGATTTTGTGTCATTGGTTGAACATTTAGGTCATTTTCGTCCTCTCCAGGCTTATTCTCTTCCAATTCGGGTTTTTAACCAATCTTGTGCATCCAATAAGTGATTTTGTGTCATTGGTTGATCATTTAGGTCATTTTCGTCCTCCCGAGGCTTATTCTCATCCAATTAGGGTTTTTAACCAATCTTGTGCATCCAATAAGTACATTTGTGTCATTGGTTGAACATTTAGGTCATTTTCGTCCTCCCGAGGCTTATTCTCCTCCAATTAGGGTTTTTAACCAATCTTGTGCATCCAATAAGTGATTTTGTGTCATTGGTTGAACATTTAGGTCATTTTTGTCCTCCCTAGGCTTATTCTCGTCCAGTTAGGGTTTTTTTCCAATCTTGTGCATCGAATAAGTGATTTTGTGTCATTGGTTGAACATTTAGGTCATTTTCGTCCTCCCTAGGCTAATTCTCTTCCAATTCGGGTTTTTAACCAATCTTGTGCATCCAATAAGTGATTTTGTGTCATTGGTTGAACATTTAGGTCATTTTTGTCCTCCCAATGCTTATTCTCGTCCAATTAGGGTTTTTAACTAATCTTGTGCATCCAATAAGTACATTTGTTTCATTGGTTGAACATTTAGGTCATTTTCGTCCTCCGAAGGCTTATTCTCGTCCAATTAGGGTATTTAACCAATCTTGTGCATCCAATAAGTGATTTTGTGTCATTGGTTGAACATTTAGGTTATTTTCGTCCTCCCTAGTCTTATTCGCTTACAATTAGGGTTTTTAACCAATCTTGTGCATCCAATAAGTACATTTGTGTCATTGGTTGAACATTTAGGTCATTTTCGTCCTCCCTAGGCTTATTCTCGTCCAATATGGGTTTTTAACCAATCTTGTGCATCCAATAAGTACATTTGTGTCATTGGTTGAACATTTAGGTAATTTTCGTCCTCCCGAAGCTTATTCTCGTCCAATTAGGGTTTTTAACCAATCTTGTGCATCCAATAAGTATTTTTGTGTCATTGGTTGAACATTTAGTTCATTTTCGTCCTCCCTAGTCTTATTCTCGTCCAATTAGGGTTTTTAACCAATCTTGTGCATCCAATAATTACATATGTGTCATTGGTTGAACATTTAGGTCATTTTCGTCCTCCCTAGGCTTATTCTCGTCCAATTAGGGTTTTTAACCAATCTTGTGCATCCAATAAGTACATTTGTGTCATTGGTTGAACATTTAGGTCATTTTCGTCCTCCCGAAGCTTATTCTCGTCCAATTAGAGTTTTTAACCAATCTTGTGCATCCAATAAGTGATTTTGTGTCATTGGTTGAACATTTAGGTCATTTTCGTCCTCCCTAGTCTTATTCTCGTCCAATTAGAGTTTTTAACCAATCTTATGCATCCAATAAGTGATTTTGTGTCATTGGTTGAACATTTAGGTCATTTTTGTCCTCCCAAGCCTTATTCTCGTCCATTTAGGGTTTTTAACCAATCTTGTGCATCCAATAAGTGATTTTGTGTCATTGGTTGAACATTTAGGTCATTTTCGTTCTCCCAAGGCTTATTCTTTGCCAATTAGGGTTTTTAACCAATCTTGTGCATCCAATAAGTACATTTGTGTCATTGGTTGAACATTAGGACATTTTCATCCTCCCGAGGCTTATTCTCGTCCAATTAGGGTTTTTAACCAATCTTGTGCATCCAATAAGTGATTTTGGGTCATTGGTTGAACATTTAGGTCATTTTCGTCCTCCCAAGGATTATTCTCGTCCATTTAGGGTTTTTAACCAATCTTGTGCATCCAATAAGTGATTTTGTGTCATTGGTTGAACATTTAGGTCATTTTCGTCCTCCCGAGGCTTATTCTCTTTCCAATTAGGGTTTTTAACCAATCTTGTGCATCCAATAAGTACATTTGTGTCATTGGTTGAACATTTACGTCATTTTCGTCCTCCCGAGGCTTATTCTCCTCCAATTAGGGTTTTTAACCAATCTTGTGCATCTAATAAGTGATTTTGTGTCATTGGTTGAACATTTAGGTCATTTTTGTCCTCCCAATGCTTATTCTCGTCCAATTAGTGTTTTTAACTAATCTTGTGCATCCAATAAGTACATTTGTTTCATTGGTTGAACATTTAGGTCATTTTTCGTCCTCCGAAGGCTTATTCTCGTCCAATTAGGGTATTTAACCAATCTTGTGCATCCAATAAGTGATTTTGTGTCATTGGTTGAACATTTAGGTTATTTTCGTACTCCCTAGTCTTATTCTCTTACAATTAGGGTTTTTAACCAATCTTGTGCATCCAATAAGTACATTTGTGTCATTGGTTGAACATTTTGGTCATTTTCGTCCTCCCTAGGCTTATTCTCGTCCAATATGGGTTTTTAACCAATCTTGTGCATCCAATAAGTACATTTGTGTCATTGGTTGAACATTTAGGTCATTTTTGTCCTCCCGAAGCTTATTCTCGTCCAATTAGAGTTTTTAACCAATCTTGTGCATCCAATAAGTGATTTTGTGTCATTGGTTGAACATTTAGGTCATTTTCGTCCTCCCTAGTCTTATTCTCGTCCAATTAGGGTTTTTAACCAATCTTGTGCATCCAATAAGTGATTTTGTGTCATTGGTTGAACATTTAGGTCATTTTCGTTCTCCCAAGGCTTATTCTTTGCCAATTAGGGTTTTTAACCAATCTTGTGCATCCAATAAGTACATTTGTGTCATTGGTTGAACATTAGGACATTTTCATCCTCCCGAGGCTTATTCTCGTCCAATTAGGGTTTTTAACCAATCTTGTGCATCCAATAAGTGATTTTGTGTCATTGGTTGAACATTTAGGTCATTTTCGTCCTCCCGAGGCTTATTCTCGTCCAATTAGGGTTTTTATCCAATCTTGTGCATCGAATAAGTGATTTTGTGTCATTGGTTGAACATTTAGGTCATTTTCGTCCTCTCCAGGCTTATTCTCTTCCAATTCGGGTTTTTAACCAATCTTGTGCATCCAATAAGTGATTTTGTGTCATTGGTTGATCATTTAGGTCATTTTCGTCCTCCCGAGGCTTATTCTCATCCAATTAGGGTTTTTAACCAATCTTGTGCATCCAATAAGTACATTTGTGTCATTGGTTGAACATTTAGGTCATTTTCGTCCTCCCGAGGCTTATTCTCCTCCAATTAGGGTTTTTAACCAATCTTGTGCATCCAATAAGTGATTTTGTGTCATTGGTTGAACATTTAGGTCATTTTTGTCCTCCCAATGCTTATTCTCGTCCAATTAGGGTTTTTAACTAATCTTGTGCATCCAATAAGTACATTTGTTTCATTGGTTGAACATTTAGGTCATTTTCGTCCTCCCTAGTCTTATTCTCGTCCAATTAGGGTTTTTAACCAATCTTGTGCATCCAATAAGTACATTTGTGTCATTGGTTGAATATTTAGGTCATTTTCGTTTTCCCTAGGCTTATTCTCGTCCAATATGGGTTTTTAACCAATCTTGTTCATCCAATAAGTACATTTGTGTCATTGGTTGAACATTTAGGTCATTTTCGTCTTCCTGAGGCTTATTCACGTCCAATATGGGTTTTTAACCAATCTTGTGCATCCAATAAGTGATTTTGTGTCATTGGTTGAACATTTAGGTCATTTTCGTCCTCCCTAGTCTTATTCTCGTCCAATTAGGGTTTTTAACCAATCTTGTGCATCCAATAAGTACATTTGTGTCATTGGTTGAATATTTAGGTCATTTTCGTCCACCCTAGGCTTATTCTCGTCCAATTAGGGTTTTTAACCAATCTTGTGGATCCAATAAGTACATTTGTGTCATTGGTTGAACATTTAGGTCATTTTCGTCCTCCCTAGGCTTATTCTCGTCCAATTAGGGTTTTTATCCAATCTTGTGCATCGAATAAGTGATTTTGTGTCATTGGTTGAACATTTAGGTCATTTTCGTCCTCCCTAGTCTTATTCTCGTCCAATTAGGGTTTTTAACCAATCTTGTGCATCCAATAAGTACATTTGTGTCATTGGTTGAATATTTAGGTCATTTTCGTTTTCCCTAGGCTTATTCTCGTCCAATATGGGTTTTTAACAAATCTTGTGCATCCAATAAGTACATTTGTGTCATTGGTTGAACATTTAGGTCATTTTCGTCCTCCCTAGGCTTATTCTCGTCCAATTAGGGTTTTTAACCAATCTTGTGCATCCAATAAGTACATTTGTGTCATTGGTTGAACATTTAGGTCATTTTCGTCCTCCCGAAGCTTATTCTCGTCCAATTAGAGTTTTTAACCAATCTTGTGCATCCAATAAGTGATTTTGTGTCATTGGTTGAACATTTAGGTCATTTTCGTCCTCCCTAGTCTTATTCTCGTCCAATTAGAGTTTTTAACCAATCTTGTGCATCCAATAAGTGATTTTGTGTCATTGGTTGAACATTTAGGTCATTTTTGTCCTCCCAAGCCTTATTCTCGTCCATTTAGGGTTTTTAACCAATCTTGTGCATCCAATAAGTGATTTTGTGTCATTGGTTGAACATTTAGGTCATTTTCGTTTTCCCAAGGCTTATTCTCGTCCATTTAGGGTTTTTAACCAATCTTGTGCATCCAATAAGTGATTTTGTGTCATTGGTTGAACATTTAGGTCATTTTCGTTCTCCCAAGGCTTATTCTTTGCCAAATTGGGTTTTTAACCAATCTTGTGCATCCAATAAGTACATTTGTGTCATTGGTTGAACATTAGGACATTTTCATTCTCCCGAGGCTTATTCTCGTCCAATTAGGGTTTTTAACCAATCTTGTGCATCCAATAAGTGATTTTGTGTCATTGGTTGAACATTTAGGTCATTTTCGTCCTCCCGAGGCTTATTCTCGTCCAATTAGGGTTTTTATCCAATCTTGTGCATCGAATAAGTGATTTTGTGTCATTGGTTGAACATTTAGGTCATTTTCGTCCTCCCTAGGCTTATTCTCGTCCAATTAGGGTTTTTATCCAATCTTGGGCATCGAATAAGTGATTTTTTGTCATTGGTTGAACATTTAGGTCATTTTCGTCCTCCCTAGGCTTATTCTCGTCCAATTAGGGTTTTTAACCAATGTTGTGCATCCAATAAGTACATTTGTGTCATTGGTTGAACATTTAGGACATTTTCATCCTCCCGAGGCTTATTCTCGTCCAATTAGGGTTTTTAACCAATCTTGTGCATCCAATAAGTGATTTTGTGTCATTGGTTGAACATTTAGGTCATTTTCGTCCTCCCGAGGCTTATTCTCGTCCAATTAGGGTTTTTATCCAATCTTGTGCATCGAATAAGTGATTTTGTGTCATTGGTTGAACATTTAGGTCATTTTCGTCCTCCCTAGTCTTATTCTCTTCCAATTCGGGTTTTTAACCAATCTTGTGCATCCAATAAGTACATTTGTGTCATTGGTTGAACATTTAGGTCATTTTCGTCCTCCCGAGGCTTATTCTCATCCAATTAGGGTTTTTAACCAATCTTGTGCATCCAATAAGTACATTTGTGTCATTGGTAGAACATTTAGGTCATTTTCTTTCTCCCTAGGCTTATTCTCGTCCAATTAGGGTTTTTAACCAATCTTGTGCATCCAATAAGTACATTTGTGTCATTGGTTGAACATTTAGGTCATTTTCGTCCTCCCGAGGCTTATTCTCCTCCAATTAGGGTTTTTAACCAATCTTGTGCAGCCAATAAGTGATTTTGTGTCATTGGTTGAACATTTAGGTCATTTTTGTCCATCCAATGCTTATTCTCGTCCAATTAGGGTTTTTAACTAATCTTGTGCATCCAATAAGTACATTTGTTTCATTGGTTGAACATTTAGGTCATTTTCGTCCTCCGAAGGCTTATTCTCGTCCAATTAGGGTATTTAACCAATCTTGTGCATCCAATAAGTGATTTTGTGTCATTGGTTGAACATTTAGGTTATTTTCGTCCTCCCTAGTCTAATTCTCGTACAATTAGGGTTTTTAACCAATCTTGTGCATCCAATAAGTACATTTGTGTCATTGGTTGAACATTTAGGTCATTTTCATCCTCCCTAGGCTTATTCTCGTCCAATATGGGTTTTTAACCAATCTTGTGCATCCAATAAGTACATTTGTGTCATTGGTTGAACATTTAGGTCATTTTCGTCCTCCCGAAGCTTATTCTCGTCCAATTAGAGTTTTTAACCAATCTTGTGCATCCAATAAGTGATTTTGTGTCATTGGTTGAACATTTAGGTCATTTTCGTCCTCCCTAGTCTTATTCTCGTCCAATTAGAGTTTTTAACCAATCTTGTGCATCCAATAAGTGATTTTGTGTCATTGGTTGAACATTTAGGTCATTTTCGTCCTCCCAAGCCTTTTTCTCGTCCATTTAGGGTTTTTAACCAATCTTGTGCATCCAATAAGTGATTTTGTGTCATTGGTTGAACATTTAGGTCATTTTCGTTCTCTCAAGGCTTATTCTTTGCCAATTAGGGTTTTTAACAAATCTTGTGCATCCAATAAGTGATTTTGTGTCATTGGTTGAACATTTAGGTCATTTTCGTCCTCCCGAGGCTTATTCTCGTCCAATTAGGGTTTTTAACCAATCTTGTGCATCCAATAAGTGATTCTGTTTCATTGGTTGAACATTTAGATCATTTTCGTCCTCCCTAGTCTTATTCTCGTCCAATTAGGGTTTTTAACCAATCTTGTGCGTCCAATAAGTACATTTGTGTCATTGGTTGAACATTTAGGTCATTTTCGTCCTCCCTAGGCTTATTCTCGTCCAATTAGGGTTTTTAACCAATCTTGTGCATCCAATAAGTACATTTGTGTCATTGGTTGAACATTTAGGTCATTTTCGTCCTCCCAAGGCTTATTCTTATCGAATTAGGGTTTTTAACCAATCTTGTGCATCCAATAAGTGATTTTGTGTCATTGGTTGAACATTTAGGTCATTTTCGTCCTCCCTAGGCTTATTCTCGTCCAATTAGGGTTTTTAACCAATCTTGTGCATCCAATAAGTACATTTGTGTCATTGGTTGAACATTTAGGTCATTTTCGTCCTCCCTATGCTTATTCTCGTCCAATTAGGGTTTTTAACCAATCTTGTGCATCCAATAAGTGATTTTTTGTCATTGGTTGAACATTTAGGCCATTTTCGTCCTCCCTAGGCTTATTCTCGTCCAATTAGGGTTTTTAATTTATCTTGTGCATCCAATAAGTACATTTGTGCCATTGGTTGAACATTTAGGTCATTTTCGTCCTCCCAAGACTTATTCTCGTCCAATTAGGGTTTTTAACCAATCTTGTGCATCCAATAAGTTTATTTGTGTTATTGGTTGAACATTTAGGTCATTTTCGTCCTCCCAAGGCTTATTCTCGTCCAATTAGGGTTTTTAACCAATCTTGTGCATCCAATAAGTGATTTTGTGTCATTGGTTGAACATTTAGGTCATTTTCGTCCTCCCTAGACTTATTCTCGTCCAGTTAGGGTTTTTAACCAATCTTGTGCATCCAATAAGTACATTTGTGTCATTGGTTGAACATTTATGTCATTTTCGTCCTCCCTAGGCTTATTCTCGTCCAATTAGGGTTTTTAACCAATCTTGTGCATCTAATAAGTACATTTGTGTCATTGGTTGAACATTTAGGTCATTTTCGTCCTCCCTAGGCTTATTCTCGTCCAATTAGGGTTTTTAACCAATCTTGTGCATCCAATAAGTGATTTTGTGTCATTGGTTGAACATTTAGGTCATTTTCGTCCTGCCAAGGCTTATTCTCGTCCAATTAGGGTTTTTAACCAATCTTGTGTATCCAATAAGTACATTTGTGTCATTGATTGAACATTAAGGTCATTTTCGTCCTCCCTAGGCTTATTCTCGTCCAATTAGGGTTTTTAACCAATCTTGTGCATCCAATAAGTGATTTTGTGTCATTGGTTGAACATTTAGGTCATTTTCGTCCTCCCTAGGCTTATTCGCGTCCAATTAGGGTTTTTAACCAATCTTGTGCATCCAATAAGTACATTTGTGTCATTGGTTGAACATTTAGGTCATTTTCGTCCTCCCTAGGCTTATTCTCGTCCAATTAGGGTTTTTATCCAATCTTGTGCATCGAATAAGTGATTTTGTGTCATTGGTTGAACATTTAGGTCATTTTCGTCCTCCCTAGTCTTATTCTCGTCCAATTAGGGTTTTTAACCAATCTTGTGCATCCAATAATTACATATGTGTCATTGGTTGAACATTTAGGTCATTTTCGTCCTCCCTATTCTTATTCTCGTCCAATTAGGGTTTTTAACCAATCTTTTGCATCCAATAAGTACATTTGTGTCATTGGTTGAACATTTAGGTCATTTTCGTCCTCCCTAGGCTTATTCTCGTCCAATTAGGGTTTTTAACCAATCTTGTGCATCCAATAAGTACATTTGTGTCGTTGGTTGAACATTCAGGTCATTTTCGTCCTCCCTAGGCTTATTCTCGTCCAATTAGGGTTTTTATCCAATCTTGTGCATCGAATAAGTGATTTTGTGTCATTGGTTGAACATTTAGGTCATTTTCGTCCTCCCTAGTCTTATTCTCGTCCAATTAGGGTTTTTAACCAATCTTGTGCATCCAATAAGTACATTTGTGTCATTGGTTGAATATTTAGGTCATTTTCGTTTTCCCTAGGCTTATTCTCGTCCAATATGGGTTTTTAACAAATCTTGTGCATCCAATAAGTACATTTGTGTCATTGGTTGAACATTTAGGTCATTTTCGTCCTCCCTAGGCTTATTCTCGTCCAATTAGGGTTTTTAACCAATCTTGTGCATCCAATAAGTACATTTGTGTCATTGGTTGAACATTTAGGTCATTTTCGTCCTCCCGAGGCTTATTCTCATCCAATTAGGGTTTTTAACCAATCTTGTGCATCCAATAAGTACATTTGTGTCATTGGTTCAACATCTACGTCATTTTCGTCCTCCCGAGGCTTATTCTCCTCCAATTAGGGTTTTTAACCAATCTTGTGCATCCAATAAGTGATTTTGTGTCATTGGTTGAACATTTAGGTCATTTTTGTCCTCCCAATGCTTATTCTCGTCCAATTAGGGTTTTTAACTAATCTTGTGCATCCAATAAGTACATTTGTTTCATTGGTTGAACATTTAGGTCATTTTCGTCCTCCGAAGGCTTATTCTCGTCCAATTAGGGTATTTAACCAATCTTGTGCATCCAATAAGTGATTTTGTGTCATTGGTTGAACATTTAGGTTATTTTCGTCCTCCCTAGTCTAATTCTCGTACAATTAGGGTTTTTAACCAATCTTGTGCATCCAATAAGTACATTTGTGTCATTGGTTGAACATTTAGGTCATTTTCATCCTCCCTAGGCTTATTCTCGTCCAATATGGGTTTTTAACCAATCTTGTGCATCCAATAAGTACATTTGTGTCATTGGTTGAACATTTAGGTCATTTTCGTCCTCCCGAAGCTTATTCTCGTCCAATTAGAGTTTTTAACCAATCTTGTGCATCCAATAAGTGATTTTGTGTCATTGGTTGAACATTTAGGTCATTTTCGTCCTCCCTAGTCTTATTCTCGTCCAATTAGAGTTTTTAACCAATCTTGTGCATCCAATAAGTGATTTTGTGTCATTGGTTGAACATTTAGGTCATTTT